>JAECUM010004039.1:0-25256 GCA_016617855.1 Megalonaias nervosa | reverse complement strand
AAAAATGAACAGATGTTTTCAAAATGTGAAGTGATATTTGTCAAACGTGTCACAAACTGCAAGTATTATCGTGTTCTAATTTACGTTATTTTAAATTTGTAGACCCATTAAATTAATGTTGGTAATGGTTAACCCTTGTAAAAAAATTTATTTTTTTTATTTTACTTCTACCTCAATCAAATCTACCCATCGTTCGATCGACATTGTTTTTTCGAAATGAGTGTCGATCTTTTGTATAAAAAAATGTCTACTTTGGATCGAACAATAAAACTATAATTTATCCAAATCAACACAAAAATTTGTGACGTAGTACACAATGTGCGAAGTCGTACATATGTTAAGCGAACGGAAACCATGTGGAATAATGTTTTGATGATCTCGATATACTGTAAGTTATCCTGAAATTAATGTTACTCTGTGAGGAAAAAAGTAAACAAAGTACACCGCTATGAAGAGATATTTAATCACAGTTAATCGTAGCACGATTATTGAGTATTCAACACTAACATGCCAACCCAACCCACCCCCCTTTTGCGTCTACGTTGATCCCTTTGTTTGTTTTGTTGTTTGTTATAGGTCCCTCGATAACTTGCGCCCTCGCTTATAACGCGGTCGATGTTTCTGGACCCCGTTGTGCGCGAGTTATCGAGGGAGTGGTGTATTATGATATTCATGATAGTGCATCAGGCTCATTCTACATCCCAGAGCGTAGCAGTGTGAAAGAATACCTTATTAATATAAGTAATACCTAAGGTTGTTACAGGTAAATATCAAAGAGGAGATACATGAAGACGGAATAGATTTACCTAAAAAGATAATAATACAGTTTGTGACTGAACTGAATGGGTTACCTGTGACCTGATGTTTTAATTTCATAAGGTCATGTTTTGGTAGTCCTTCTGCTAGTTTGAGCTTTATTTGGTAACAGTGCTTTTAATCAAGCATTGGATGGACAAGTTGGAAATAAAATTCTTTTTACTATTGGATAATTAAAGAAATAATACAGAAATGAGAAAAAGTTACCTCCAGTCAAACCACCTGGTGATCACCACCTCTCATAATAATAATGCACCGTCCAGAGAACCATGAAAAACTGCAGACATTCAGTTTTTATTCCCTCACAGCATGCAGAAGGGACATCTTGAATTGGTAATGTCTGTCCATTTGTCATGAGATGCTTGAAAATTGCAAGGTCAGCATGAAATAATGAAAGGTAAATAAAGATTTAGTTTATGGGCAGCTTAAACTTTACCGCAAGACAAGTAACGGTAGCTTTTTTTTTTAAAATTATGATTAAGCAAGGTGATCAGTTGAAAAAAAATTCTAAGGTGCCCCAAAACTTGATGTACATGAAAAAATTACTATCATTTTATGTCCTAACTTTTATGAGTAATAAAAAAAATAAGTTTTGAAAATAGTTATGGGTGTCCCAAGACTTGTATTGTTCCAGGACTTAATATCATTATGGTAAAAATTTCTTGCCTTACCAGGACCGTCTTGAAATTTAATTTTTTTTTAATACATTGGACATGGGCATTTTGGTTTGCAGTGGGGGCTGCAAATGTAACACACATTGAACTTTCAATTACCCAACTTAAAATATATTTGCCACAATGAATTTCAATTACCTAGAGTAAAATATATTTGCCACAATGAATTTCAATTGCCCAACAGAAAATATATTTGCCAAGATGAATTTCAATTACCCAGCATAAAGTATATTTGCCACAATGAATTTCAATTGCCCAATGTAAACTACAATGAATTTCAATTGCCCAACATAAAATATATTTGCCACATATCCCATTTGTCAGACATATCCGCCAAGTGAGTATAATATTTTGCTAAATTATAAAATTTAATTTCTTCATAATAAATGTAATTTATTGTTCCAGAACTAATCTGATAAACATCTATGCCCCTTTTACATGTGATTCAATGAATTCATTGAAGCAGTTATTGACAAAAGAATAATATTCAGTTGTCATCTTATTACAGCTCTCCCAGGAGTGGTCTCCCATGATAAGATGCTATCTTCTCGTGCATTGAATAGACTTGTATAGTTGCCCTTTCATTGCAGAAAGGTTAAATTAATTAATAGAAAAAAAGAATCTTGCAGTCATGTGTCTCTATGATGCTTGCATGATTTCTGTCTCCAGTCCCAATTAATGAATCTCAGAGAATGAGGAAGCACATGAAAATTTCACACAATTTTTGCAGAAGCATAACAATTTTATATTGACAAAGCTCTATCTATAATCTAAGTGCATCTATAGGAACTACCATAATCAAAAGCTGCTAAGTGACCTTTTGTAACTGAGCAGCAAGATGCCTTCATTGATTACATTGTTATTAGTAGTATTTTCTAACTACACATGTAAAATCTGCACCGCAGTGATATTTTCTTTTAGTGTGAAAATCCTGGAAAAAGGACTGTACAATTTTGAATCACTCCATTTTGGATGATTTGTACTGACAATAATATTAATTGTGACTAAAATGTGTTTGTGAGCAGACATCATTTTTAATCTTTGTACCTGGTGAAATCGCTTTTGTTACAAAGTAAATAAAGTTGGGCTATTTTTTCCCCAGATTTGTTCACATCAGATTAGTGAATCAAAGAGTACTGTTATGAATTATGAAAATATGTTGTTTGAATTCTGGCATTATTTTCCTGTTAAGTTGATTACAGGTAAAACATCGAAGCTTCCTGTCAGCCCCAAGAGTGTCATAGATTACCATTGGAAGGTTTGCTGTAAATGAGCTTCATAACCTTTTTTTTATTGTGTAAAGTACATGAAAACTGTTTTTTTTTTGGTATACCCATTAGTTAGTAAATATTACCTGCCATTTGTAAAATATATAGAGTAGACTTATTTTTAATAAAATTTATAACAACAAATTGTTTGATAAAACAAAGGATTTTAAAGACCCAGAATATTTCCTTTTCCATTACAGAAACATTATACTGATATAAATAATTCTCAAACAATGAACTGTCAAAAATCCTTCAGAAAATTATGTCCCACTGACAAATTTGTTTGTGAACAACTAATATTTAGTCAAGTATTTCTTAATGTGTTCATTTGTTTGATGTATGTGAGGTTAACTATATTCATAAAATTTAATCTGGCACTGTAAAGAGTGTCTGACCTTGATAATAAACTGTATAGCATACTGGTAGATGCTTTCATGTAACAGCATTGTTACTTTGTTACCAGTGAGAAAATTTTTGCAGGTTTTAAATCCTTTTATTTCAGGGCACATTGAATGAATTGGAGAAGTATTTCAAAGTTGCAGAGTGTCCAGTTTATTGAGATTTTGTACAAGTAAGGATTGTAGGTAAGTGAGTTAGGTTTTCCTTCCCTTTTTTCTTGGTAATGTGGTCATTTTGATTGACCACTTTCTCATAATTGATTCTTCTGTATCAGCTCAATGCATTTCATACTGAAGGCCAATCATACAGGCATTTGTGTAGAATCTGAAATTCATTAATTCATGTATCAGCATGAGAGAATGCATTGATATTTGTCAGTCTGGTTTTACAGGACAAGTTTATAATTCTTCAAAGTTATTTGCCATTTTAAAAAACATTAAATTTTCTTTAAAGTCATTATTTTTTTTTATTCATATGTTCAAAGTAAAGTTAGGTAAATTAAAAAATGCTTTATATTTTTTTTATAACTTGCTTTCAGTGCAACTTCAGTATACATTTTACTTCCCATGAAATGGGGGGAATTTTATGCCATTTAAAGATGGTGAAAAAAATAAAAATCCCTTAAGGTTATTATAATTTTATTAATTTACATGCTTGCGAATTGGAGAGAAAGCAGAACAGCTCCGTTTTGGAAAGTTGACAAAGCTCTTCATTTTGTTTTAGTGTTTTTATTCCGTAATAAATTCTAAGGTAAATACATCACAGTTTTGTTGGGTTTGTTTAGTCCATTTCCAGGAATGCAGTTTGTTGGGTGTTGGTTGTTGGTGGTGATTGATTGACGGAGTGTACCTTCTTACAAGGTGTCCGCTTTATTGGGTTATCATTATCTAGAGGGTGATTGCCTTCGGTGTTATTGCCTGGATTGAGTAAATATTAATATAAAGTGTGAAACTATGTGAAATAGATAGAGGTCTGAGCAGATATATAAAACAATGACACGAGCCCCAGTACATGAAAAATAACAATTTAATCAATTACATAAACAACTGTGATAATGCATTACATTAGGAAGATACACTTCTTTTTTAAATAAATCATTCACCGAATTTCAAACACATATATACTTATATAAGTAGCTGATCTGTTTTAAATGATAGAATTGGTTCATCATAGAATCGAGTGAACAATCGAAGTCATTGCCTTGTACAACTTCATAACCTGCTTATTTCTGGTTCATTCCAACTTCACTGTGGCTGTTCTTCTTGGTCCTTTCCACTTTTCCCTTCTCCAAACTCTCTATTGTCTCACCTCTTTCGGCCCTCGAACTTTGTGTGGGTAGGTGGATACGTAAGTACATGATATGCAGGTATTTGGATAAGTCAGTATGTGGATATGTCCAGTGGAGCTATTTCCCCTTCCAAAATAAACAGAGAAGCAACCTAAATTTCCTGTCAGGTATCCTACTGGGAATAGATCATTACTCCCCTCTTGTTATGTCAGATATCGTCCTATCGGAATTCAAACAGATATCAAAGGCTATCTGGTCAAGCTAAACATGGCAGACCGTAAACAAACCTAGTTTCATAAAATTAATGTACTTCCTAATGGCTATTTCAACCTGACTCATCACATGATACATAACAGTTCCGTTCTTGTCTCAATTACACAAATGAATGAATGAAGTTCATTACGTGGCTTAACTACATTATTTCTAGCGAATACACACATTCAAGTCTTTAGCATATATGAAATCACACTTCATGGTTTAACAACGTTAATTTCAGTCAATACGCACTCAAATCTTTATTATATGTGAAATCATCTAAGGTCGGTGAATTCACACGGATTCTTGTAACTCACATCAACTAAGGTAAGGCATGAAATTCTTAGAATACCTATTTTCCTATAACAATCAAGATGACACATTCAAACAATTCATCAGACTTATATGAAGATCATTGTACGGATTCAGATAGATAAACTCAACACAGTTGTACTCATACCAAGAAAATTGATCTACGAAATTAAACAAATTCATGCAAATATAAGCAAATAAATCAAACAAATCATTATATTGGTATCAGTGGATTACATGAGATTGGTGCAAATACCTTGTGCTTTCAAGCTTTGCTCGCTTCTACCACCAGAATTGTGTCCGTCAACTTTCCAGACATCTGGTCCCTTGGATAATTATTTTACGAGTGAATTTCTTCTAAATTCAAACTCGGGAGTCTCCTACATTTGTTTTCTCTTAAAGAAGAACGCAGACTGACTAAATTTTGCAATGGGGCATATTAAAACCAAGAAATTTTGTGTGGGGAACCACGCCCCTCACCTAGTGTAACCAATCCGGATTGAATATATCTCCTGCCTTTAATAACTAGGTGCCAAAATTGCGGTCCGCCTGAACTCCAGATTTCCAAATAACTGATTCTGGAAAATTTCAAATGTGACATTTTCGATACAAAGATCGAAGTTAACCCTTTCCTTCCAGTCTGTCTGACTGTTAAATAAATGAATGCTTAATTAAGAATCACTATGTCTCACGACACAGCCATTAAAAATCCTTGCAGTATGGCGATTTAACATGCACCGGTCCCCATAAATCTAATTAATCGTTCACCTGCCCAAATTAATGTGCTCTTTATAGATCAACAGAAATTTGCACCCTTGCACAGTTAAATTTCATAATATTCAAATGTCCAACATTGCTATGTTGTTAAATTTTATGAGCAGTGAAGAACTCAAAATATGCAGTCAGCATGAAAAGCTTCAAATTCTTCATCATCATAAAAAAAATAGCAATTAACTAGTTGTCATCCACTAAGTTTACTCAATGTAGTCAATATCATGATCTCCACTACCTAAGTACTGTATCAAATTTCCCAATAGAGTTGTCTATATTTTCATCAAAATCAGCATCCACATCACGGCCATCACTTGCCATTCAGTACTGTGTGCTATTTTCATCTCTGCATCTTAAAATTCAGTTTTGAAATCAAAGTTTCTATTAACCAGTTATCATCATTTCTGTCCATTTCATTGATGTCAGGATCACAATCTGCACTGTCTAAAACTTAAATTTTCAGCACAAAATTGTCCATTTTTCCACCAAAATTGGCATCCACATTACTGCCATCATTTGCTGTTTCAGTGCTGTCTGCCATGTTGATCTCTGCACATTAAAACTTGTGTTTGAAATAAAATTTTTATATAACCAGCTATCAACTCTTTTCATTTTGATGAGGTTAAGATAATGACTCCACTGCCGAAAATTTCAGATTTCCACACAACAATTGTCTATTTTCAATTGACTTGGCAAGCAGATCACTGCTGTTATTTGCTTCTTCAGTACTGACAATCATTTTGATCTCTGTGTGTTAAAACTCTTTTTTAATCAAATTTTTATTTGTATTTATATGTGTATGATCTAAATTTTTAATGCAGCTTTAACAAGTTTTCAGTCATATCGCTATGATGTCTGTAGTGGGACAGTTTATAGTGATGTCTAGCACTGGGGCATCATGCTGCAGACATGTAGCATCATGTCCCACCCAGTTACATTATCCTGACACCAGGCTGACCAGTCCTAACACTAAACTCTTAATGCTAAGCATCAAGCGAGGCAGCTGTTAGTACCATTTTTAAAGTCTTTGGTATTTTAAAAAAAAACTCCTGTCACTGCATGTTCCTTCATTTGGTGAGTACACTTGAAATAATGATGTATTACTTGGTTAAATGAACACTTAAGCAATGTGGGGGATGAATGTAGTAAATATATGACCCAAACCATATGTCATATGAAAAGGAAGAGTACCACTGGAATTGCATCTCGTCTGAATGGTTTAATTTATACAGTTAAAGCCTTAGTGGGCATATATTTTTTATTTCGGGTTGGAATATTTTTATTAAATTATTGAATTTCAGTGATTATTTTCTCTGGAAATACAAAAGTGCTCTGATAAAATTCTTGGATAGAGACATTTACTGGAATTTATACTGAATTCACACCTGGAATTATATTACTTTGATTCAACAAAAGACTGTTGACACATCAACACTTTAATAGCTATCACAGACACATCATCGACTTCAGTTTTGGGATTTATTCAGGACTTTTACTGAATTTTATTCAGGACTTTAAATTACTAGGACTTGTGTTAGTAATTTATTGGATTATTTGGGGATTTAATTCGTAATACCGTAAGTTCTTTTTTCTCGTTTTCACTTTGTATTCTAGGGAAATAAATTATTTGTTAAATTTTACAAAGCTTGTTGTCTTTCACTCTTTTACTGTTACTTATTTTAAGAGCATAGACTCGTAACAACATCTCGTTCTTCATGGTATGGCACTTCACCAAAATCCTGACTATATAGTGCTGACTAAATGTAATGTTCCAAAAATGTCAAGATAACAAATGCAAAACAATTGGGAAGAAGGAAGGAGCTATTTCTATACAGGTTAACTAAAATTTGCCATTTTCGAACATTTTGTACAGATAAGGTAGCACTGATGAAACATTCATGGACAGAAAGCTTGTTTTCAGCTCGTGTACATTTTAAAATATTTTCTGAAGATTGGAAGAATTACTTTGTTAGTTTTCATTGACTGTTTATAATCAACAGAATCAGTGGATGACAATTATATTCTCTGACAGGTCAATATCACCCTTGGGAAGAATTGATTTTTCATGGAGAGGAGTTGGAATGTGTAGTTTTGAGCATTTAAGTTGTTGTTGCCAGGATTGGGTGGGTGGATGTAGTTGTTTGCTTTATTGCTTGAATTCTGTCCATGTCAGCCCAGGTTGCTTGTTATGGTATGTCTTTGTGGGTTCTTTACTCCTGTTGCTGATGCATGTGTCGTTCTTGTATAAACACTGAAAGCTTGACAGCTGTCATTTGTTTACTTTAATAATTATATTAGTTATTTTCTTTCTTTCAATTATTTATTTATTCATTCATTCATTCATTTTGTTTCTATACTTTGGCCCTTGTGTTCTCTCCTGGGGCCTGGGTGGCAGAGTGGTCTAAAGCACTTACCTTTACCAATCACTGCCAATTCTCACCACTGTCCATGTGGGGTCGAGTCATAGGCTCAGCCAAAGTGGGTACGCAAGAAAACTTTCCAATAGCATCACATGGGTCAGTGCTTCTTGCCAAGGTTTTCCCAAGTTTTCTCCACCAGTAAAACTGCCTGTTGTTTGCTGACAGAATGGCATTAAACCCAGAACAACTTGTATTCGTTTTGGTAATGGGGAATGGTTTATACTAAGTATTGTCAATTAAAAGGTATAATTTGCATCAAAAAAGATTAAGAGGACTATAGATTTTAGGATCAAAAGGTCAAAGGTAATATCACTGACTGAAAGAAGAAATACAGTTTCTACATAATGACTTGATTTCAACATCATTTACATTTACCAAACTTCTGTTAATGTCTTGCACTTGGGTTGGGCAAATATTGTTCCATTTTGGAATAAAAAAAAAGTAAAAGATCAAGGCTACTGAATAAAAATGGTTTCTGCATGATAAAATCATTTCTACATCACGTACCTCAAACTTTGTTAATGGTTTGCAAATGGGGTAAGAAAATAACCTGTTAATTTTTTAATGTGAAATGGTCTGGTTTCCACATGGAATTCTACATCACAGATCTGAAGCAATCTTTGTGGATAGCTTACTCTTGGTAAGGTAAAGCCTATACATTTTGGGGTCAAAAAGTCAAGGTCACTGATTCAAAAAGAAAATGTTTCAGCACAAAAAATTCAGTTCTTCTGCACAGAGGACAATTAAGCATGGGACAGCCATATAATGTGCCTTTTACAGTACATTTGATGATTGCTCCAGTGGCCTAATGGTTTGAGCGTCCACCTTGGATGCAGGAAGTCGTTGGTTTGAACCTTGGTCGAGTCATACAAATAACTTATAAAAATGGAACTAACAGCTGCCTCACTTGGTGCTGAGCATTAAGAGATTACTACTAGGACTGGTCATTCTGGTGTTGGAATAATGTGACTAGCTGGGACATGATGCTACATGTCTTTGGCATGATGTCCCAGTGCTAGACATCACCATAAACTGCCACACTGCAGAGAGACATCATAGTGATATGATTGAAATTTTTATAAAGCTACGTTAAAAATCCAAATCATACACACACACACGCACACACACACACACAGAGTACATTTGTTCATTTGTTATCCTCCTTTCCTGATCCCTTTACTTTACCATGGGAACCTGATCAAATTGTGACTTTTGTGTGCATATATAGAACAGGCAATCATATCCTTGGGTTCTGAATTTTGTTTGAGGTGTTGTATGACATTTCTCATGTACATGTTTTATAGTTCTTCATATGCATCAGTACCTGATAGGAAAATTTCACCTGTGTGAAGTGTCTGACATCAGATTTCAGTTTTGAGGATGGCATTTTTCTATCCATCAATGAAGCATAAGGAAGAATTATTTTCTCTGATATCTGAATGGAAAATCCAGGTAAAAATGAAAATGTTACAATGCAGTGACTCGTCTTGGCCTATGCACATTTTATGTGTATAAACATGGTAGTGCATTTATTGGGCAATTCAGTCATTTAGCAATCAATCAGCCATGTTCTTTCAGAAATCAAAAATAAACAGGAGTAATAATTTGAAGGATGGGTGATTACTGTGAAGGTTCAGTATTAGTACCAAATGCAGTTGTAGTAAACGTTATTAGTGCATACTTCGATGGGAAAATAGATGAACATGTCTGTATTGACTGTTGATTGGTAATATATTTTCTCACCTCATTGCCCAGGGCCAATGTAATCATTTGTTGATTTTATGCTGAATACCCAAGTTGTTAAACACTGTGAAATTACAATCAATAAAGGAGATGTATCAATGAGTTCAAGCTATCATCATTAATAATGAGTCACAGAGTCAAGGTAATGGAGCAGGAATACACATAGCAATCTGTCTTCAGGTGCTTGTTTTCCTCTTTGTGTGGAAAGATCGTGTTTTTTAAAGTTGGTATTTTCTTCCCTTTGAAAGAGGATCACAAAATTGCTTTTCATGTTAGACAGAGCATGTGACAATGGATTTCAAGTGGACAAGTTTATCTATTACAGTATTGTTCCCATGACTTGGTAGGTGAGTCTTTGATCATCTGTGGGATAATGTCATTGGATAAATTCAGGATAAAGATATATTCATTTGACTCAACTTTTGCCTCATGTAGCATTAAACAGTTTTGGAGTACAGCTTGGTTGAGGACATACCCATCTACCTTTGAAGCCACATGCTATCAAAATAAAACTGCATGCTATTAACTCATTAACCCTTGGAGGTTTTTGTCATTTTTGCCTGAAATGCAAGTAAGAAACCCATTTTGGTGGCTATTTCTAAATACATCCTAATACATCAACTTCCAAGAGATTTCCGGTTAACCTAATGCCTAGTTGTGTTAGAAACATCGTTTTTCATTGGCTATTTGGCTCGCACATGAGCAGAAGGGTAAAAGTTGGAGTTCTTTATTTTTTTCTTCATAATGGACCCATCATTTTCGTATCGAGACCACTCTTTATTCCAAATGCCCATCTTATCCTACTTTTTGCAAAGGTTCACTTGTCTGTGTGCAGTTCAGACCGGTCTGCCTTAGAACTGAGGCCAAAAAGTCTAAAATCTGGACACAAAATCGGATTCCGACCACAAGTGAATTTTGGGTGGAAAAAAAAATCGGGTCCAAAATATTATGTTTTTCCCTCTGTATTTAATTGTAGTGCAAATAGAACGTCCAGATTATTTGGTCTAAATCTGTCTACCTTTCTATAATACCACCCACTTTAGCCTATCATACATGACTTGATGATACAGAGCTCGGAAGTAGGCTACTATCCCGTCGCGTAAACACGGCGCCAGGGGTTAATGAGTTAACAGGTGTAATGTAAGAGAATGAATAAACTGAATCAGAAAAAAGATTGGATGAACAAATATGATCCCTCTGTTACTATCTTCTTCAGAGTCATACGAATGTCCTACACTTTATGCATGAAAATTCATAAAACTCTTTACTTCCAACATAAAAAAAATTTTCTGTACTGAAGAGGTTCAGAAATATTTTAGATACAAGGTGGTGACCTAAATATTGCTTGAATGAAGAGAATAATGGACCATGAATGGACTGATCTCATTCCTTCACTGAATCAGTGTCAGAGAGCTAAGATGCTCTTTCAGATTTTAAAGTGTTTTATTTACTTGGTAGCCATCTTGAAAATCTTGTTATTGCTACTCTTTCCTTATGGAAAGTGTTAGGGTTTTCACCAGAGAACTAAATCATGACATTTAGTTGGTCCTAAATTAAAACAGAGCCGATCTGACCTTGAATATGGCTGCCACTGTGAACATATTAAAATTGTGTAACTGATTCTTTTGAATGGATGATCATATTGGAATGCGGTTTTAATAAACAAAATCGTCAAATAATGTCTAGTTTTTCGTAAATGAATGTGGAGATTTCACATCCAGTTTCAACACTCTGCAGTTAAAATGAAGTGGTCTTATTTTGAATTCCAATTTGTTTTTCTTGGGGGCCATAACTGGGTCCCTATCCTATTGAGAAATCTTTAAAAATTTTGCAAAATTTCCACTTGCTCCAGAAACTTTGTTCTAGAAATGGAAATTTGTAGTTACTTGCCTCAGATGCAGGAATGCGATAATAATCTATTCTTTCCATTCTTTTTGTCCATCTATTTGTACATTGGTTCACACTTTTGTAACCAACATAGCTCTACAACCTTTTAAGAAAAGGATGCCATGCTAAGTCTTTTCAGGAAAGAATAAAATTTTGGTCATGTAATCATGGTTCACTGTTGATAATTGGAGGGAAAAAACAAGTTTAGAAAAGTGATTCTCAGACTTACTGACCCGGTTTATTTTTTTGCCCAAAAGAGGAAATGCATATTAATTTTTAGGTCTATGCAGATTGATAAGCCATAAGCATTTTACAGTAACCCCACTCCAGCTGTGGGACTGGAAAAGAGATTTTTCATATGCCTCAAAGATGAAGTGCAAATCCATATGATACAGCCTTCTCCAGTGGCCAGTTAATTGATAAAAGGGGGCCCTGGAATTCATTATCAAAAGAACTGAGGTAAAAATCATTAAAAGACCCTGTTGCAAATCGTTACAAGATCCTGGGATGTGTATACATTATATTGCCCTCTGCCCTTTATTGGTTTCAAATGAAAGGCTTTGTGAATGTGAAATAATGGAAATTATATTACAAAATAAATTATTGATTCAATTAATGGGGAATTCATGCATTTAATTTGGGTTATTAATAGCCTGTATTGATACCAGTATCATCTATTGTACATAGTTGGATTTTGCATTGATTTGAAAAATTTGGGATATTTGATACAAGAGATGATTGATTGATCTGATAATGGTTTTGCCCAGTTAAGATTTGTTAGCAGATTTGATATTTGTCTTGTGACTGGATTGAAATTGGAGAATTTAAAAGACCATTAATTTCTGTGAACAGTTTGATATGTTGTCAAGACTATACCTCAGAAGTGAGGAAGGAATATTATACATGTTGTTCACTTTACATATGTACATATAAATATACAATATTGTGGCTTTCATAATAAACTGATGGTGTCACAGTCGTACCACAGTGGATGGCAAAAGATGAGGAAACTCACTTGATAATTAAAAAATGGGGCAAATTTTCCCATCTTTTGTCATGATGTAAATTAAGAATATTTTAGCATTATTATCAGTTCCAGAATTGGAAAAAATTAATAGGAATTTTAAAAAAATTAAGCAGTAATAGCTCATGTCCACATTGATCCTGCCACCCAGGGTTGGATCTGAATGATTTGTCAAGTGGAAGGGCTTACAGGATGTGAGTGCACAATAAGTGTTTCAAAACTGGTATGATGACAAAAATCTTTGTTACATTCATAAAATCAGAAATCTGGTTGCTTACAAAAAGAAAGCATGTTTTGAAAATAAATATACATGGGCCTGATGTATTTGTACCAAAACTAAACACATTTAAGAAAAGTCTAAAATTAAAATATATTTCCTTGACAATTGTACTGTTAATGTGATTGACAGGGCTATTTATGTTTGAATGACATTCTTTTGTTATTGCCTTTTTGCTATCTTTCCTTTTCCTTTTTTTATCATTATATAATTGGGTGAGTTGTCTATTCTATGAAGCATAATTGTGGGATTCAGCTGATTTTGAAAACAGTTATGCAGAAATGAAATGAAAAATGGGAAAATCATGCATAACATTTACAACTATTTTTCTTTACTTAAGCAAGTGTCCTGCCCCATTTAGAAATATCTCTTTTATCAAATGGAAGGGGGGTGGGGATTTCCCCCATGAATATTCATTTTTTGAATATACTGTGAAATCTGTTTGAGAAGTGTTAATGTAAAACCTTTTAAAACAATTGCATCATTTTACTGTCAAAATGTGAAGAGGGGCATATTAAAATACATCGCTCCTTCAGTGTAAGACCATCCATGGGAGCCATAGAGTGTACAGCCTTATAGCAAGGATATCTAATAATAATATATGTAATACATTTAATCACCTTGTAATGATGGTGTCTAATAATATACTTAATACGTTTAATCATTGAGTGTATCATTTTATAGTGAGGGTGTCTAATAATAACAATATAAATAATATATTTAATCAGTGTTTACCTTATAGTGAGGGTGTCTAATTATAACATAAAGTATATAATACATTTGATCATAGTGTATTGCCATATAATGAGAGTATCTAATAGTAACATAATACATTTAATCATAGTTTATCACCTTAAAGTGAGGGTATCTAATAATAACATACATAATACATTTAATCATAGTGTATCATCTTGAAGTGAGGGTATCTAAAATAATAACATACATAATACATTTAATCAGAGTGTGTCACCTTAAAGTGAGGTTATCTAATAATAACATACATAATACATTTAATTGGAGTCTATCACCTTAAAGTGAGGGTATTTAAAATAATAACATACATAATACATTTAATCAGAGTGTGTCACCTTAAAGTGAGGGTATCTATAATAACATACATAATACATTTAATCATAGTGTATCACCTTAAAGAAAGGGTGTTTAATAATAACATATGCAATACATTTAATCAGTGTACCCCCTTAAAGAAAGGGTGTTTAATAATAACATAATACATTTAATCAGAGTGTATTGCCTTAAGTGAGGATGTCTGATATTCGTAATAAGTTTAGTTATAGTCTGTTGCCTTGTAATGATGATGTCTAATAAAAACGTAATGCTTTTAACCATAGAGTTTATCACCTTATAGTGAGGGTGTAATATACATAATAAATTGAATTATAGTGTATTGCCTTATAACGAGTGTGAATTAATAACACTACATTTAATCAGCATATTGCCTTATAGAGTGGGTGTCTAATAATATACATAATACAGTGAATCATAGAGTGTATCACTTTGTAGCAAAGGTGTCTATTAATAATAGACATAATACATTTAATAATAAAGTGTATTACCTTGTAGTGAGGATGTCTACTAATGACATATCTAATACATTTAATCAATGTTTATCACCTTATAGTGATATTGAGGGTGTCTAATAACAACATAAATAATGGATTTGATCATAGTATCACTTTATAGTGAAGGTGTCTAATAATAACATATTTAATACATTTAACCATAGAGTGTATACCTTATAGTGAGGGTGACTAATTATAATATATTTAATACATTGAACCATAGAGTGTATACCTTAAAGTGAGGGTGACTAATGCTAGCATTCATTATACATTTAATCAGTATATTGTCTTAAAGTGAGGGTATTTAATAATAACAATACATTTAATCTTTGTGAATCACCTTAATAGTGAGGGTGTCTAATAAAAATATATACAATACATTTTAATCACAGTGTATCACCTTGTAGTGAGGGCGTCTAATAATAACGCCTTCTGAATGTATTATGTATCGCCTTATGCACAGTTGGTTGGTTGGTTGATTGAATTTTTACGGCACACCAGCACTCTTAGGCTATTTAGCTCCATACAAAAGGTTATGTTTGATCATTTAAAAGTGATAAAAGGTTTCGTATTGACCGGCAATACGAAAACAAGCAGTTGAAAGTAAAACAATAAGATAGTAACGGTGTTAAATAAATAAAGTTTCCCAATCAACGGGGAATGTAAATGGTATATGATAATGAAGACAGATGAAATGTAATTAAAATTTAGGGATGGTATATATAGCACATAAAACTGCTCAAGGTGATAGCGTAAAAGCTATAGCTTATTATAAATGTTTACTTCTTTCAGGAAGTCTATAATATAAGATGTTAGAGCGTCCGCCTTGGATGCGGGAGGTCGTGGGTTCGATCCCCGGTCGAGTCATACCAAAGACTTACAAAAATGGTACTAACAGCTGCCTCGCTTGGCGCTCAGCATTAAGAGGTTAGTGTTAGGACTGGTCGGCCTGGCGTCAGGATAATGTGACTGGGTGGGACATCATGCTACATGTCTGCGGCATGATGCCCCAGTGCTAGACATCACTATAAACTGCCACACTGCAGACATCGTAGTGATATGACTGCAAAATTGTTAAAGCTACGTTAAAAATCATAATCACATCACATCACATAATATAAGACACGCTCACTTATGCACAGAGGATATCCAGTAATAACATACATGATACATTTAATCATAGTTTATCACATTACAGTGAGGGCATCTAGTAATATGCATAATACATTTAATCACAGTGTATCACCTTAAAATGAGGGTGTCTAATAATATACATAATACATTTAATCCTAGTTTATCACCTTTTAGTGAGGGTGTCTAATAATAATATACATAATGCATTTAATCGTGGTGGATCACCTTATAGTGAAGGTGTCCAATAATAATAAAATAATACATTTAATCAGAGTGGATCACCTTAAAGCAAGGTTTTTTAATAATAATACATTTAATCATAGTGTATTGCCTTAAAGTGATATATCTGATATACATGATAAATTTGATCTATGAGACTATTGCTTCATAATGAGAGTGTGATAATAACATGATACTTTTAATCATAGTGTATCACCTTAGTGAGCGTGTAGTATATATAATAAATGTAATCATGGAGTTTATCACCTTATAATGATGGTGTATCATAGAGTGCATCACCTTATAATGATGGTGTATCATAGAGTGCATCACCTTATAATGATGGTATATCATAGTTTATCACCTTATAATGAAGGTGTATCATAGAGTGCATCACCTTATAATGATGGTGTATCATAGTTTATCACCTTATAATGAAGGTGTATCATAGAATGCATCACCTTATAATGATGGTGTATCATAGAGTGCATCACCTTATAATGATGGTGTATCATAGAGTGTATCACCTGATAATGATGGTGTATCATAGTTTATCACCTTATATTGATAGTGTATCATAGAGTGTATAACCTTATAATGATCGTGTATTAATAAAACTACATTTAATCAGCATGTTGCCTTATAAAGTGGATGTCTAATAATAGGCATAATACAGTTAATCATAGAGTGTATCACTTTGTAGCAAAGGTGTCTATTAATAATAGACATAATACATTTAATGATAGACTGTATTGCCTTGTAGTGAGGATGTCTGATAATAACGTGCATAATACATTTTAATGATAGACTGTATTGCCTTGTAGTGAGGATGTCTGATAATAACATGCATAATACATTTTAATGATAGACTGTATTGCCTTGTAGTGAGGATGTCTGATAATAATATGCATAATACATTAAATGCTATAGACTGTATTGTCTTGTCTGATAATAACATGATACCTGCCTTATAGGACTGTACAGCAAGGGAATTCTTATCCCAAGTGTACAGCTAGTTAGCCCTTTTAAAACACATTCTTTACTCTTGTACTAGTCATCAGTCATCCAGGAAAGCTGGATATCCTCTTTCTAGATTATTAGATTACTGTATAATCCTTTTGGAAGTAGATGAAAAGATTCTTTAATTAAGTGTGGATTGCACTCAGAATTGAATCAAAGCAACCAGCTAATAGACTTTCCCTGACAAGGTTCTGAAAATATGAGTATGTGTGTATGTATTGGGTTTGTGCTGTCAGTACAACCTAGCTAAAAGTGCTGGGCAGCCACTCCCAAATATGCATACAGAGCAAAGATTTTTAATATAAATGGCAGTTTTAAAATGTTCAAGGCCTTCTCAAATGCCACAGCATCATGGAATGCATGCCATCCCAAGGCAAAAGGCTGCCCCATTAGTTGCCAATTATGACATGTAGGAGGATGTATTGGGCCTGTTCTACATCCCTTTTGATGCATTGGGCCTGTTCTATATCCCATTTGATGCATTGGGCCTGTTCTATATCCCTTTTGATGCATTGGGTCTGTTCTACATCCCTTTTGATGCATTGGGCCTGTTCTACATCCCTTTTGATCATTGGGCCTGATTTATATCCCTTTTGATACATTGGGCCTGTTCTACATCCCTTTTGATGCATTGAGCCTGTTCTATATCCCTTTTGATGCATTGGGCCTGTTCTACATCTCTTTTGATGCATTGGGTCTATTCTACATCCCTTTTGATGCATTGGGCCTGTTCTACATCCCTTTTGATGCATTGGACCTGTTCTACATCCCTTTTGATGCATTGGGCCTGTTCTACGTATTTTTTGATGCATTGAGCCTGTTCTACATCCCTTTTGATGCATTGGGCCTGTTCTACATCCCTTTTGATGCATTGAGCCTGTTCTGCATCCCTTTTGATGCATTGGGCCTGTTCTACATCCCTTTTGATGCATTCTACATCTCATTTGATAGATTTGGGCATGTCTGAAATGTTTCAAGCATCTTGGAAATGATTCTGAGTACAGTCACACAAACAGAGGTATATACTATTATCAGTTTATACTCCAAACAAGTGCTATTAACGATACTCTTCTTATTCAGTTTGTTTGCAGACCGCTCTGGTGGTCTAAGTGGTTAGAGTGTCCACCTTGGATGCGGGAGGGTTCAGACCTGGCCATATCATGCCAGAGACTTATGAAAATGGTACTAACATCTGCCTCGCTAGGCGCTCAGCATTAAGATGTTAGTGTTGGGACTGGTCGGCCTGGTTTCAGGAAAATGTGACTGGGTGGGACATGGTGCTACATGCCTGTGGCATCATGCCCCAGTGTTTGACATTACTATGAACTGCTGACATCGTAGTGATATGACTGAAAAATTGTTAAGCTACATTAAAAATCCAAATATCTTACACACCAAGACACAGACACACACACAGTTTGTTTACGTAACATATACAGATAGATGTCTATAGCCATGCCCTAATCTACATAGATATCTATAGCCATGCCTTAATCTACATAGATATCTATAGCCATGCCCTAATCTACATATCTATAGCCATGCCCTAATCTACATATCTATAGCCATGCCCTAATCTACATAGACATCTATAGCCATGCCCTAATCTACATATCTATAGCCATGCCTAATCTACATAGATATCTATAGCCATGCCCTAATCTACATTTCTTTGCAGTGAAGACTCTGATCTACTGGTACTTTGTGCATCAACGAACGATCTCTCTACATTATTTATATTTGAATGCATTATAAACTTTGATTTAAATTTCTTCAACCAGTAATGACTATTGATTTCCACACCAAGTACTGCAATAAGGGTAATTTCCACATGCAATAAGGGTAATGTCATGTAAACTCTTTTATGGCATATTAAAAGATAGTTCATATATACATTATTGTTTGGTGGGGGGAATTGAAACGAAAGTAGACCCTGGCACTAAAGGTATCCTGCTTCATTACTGAACTAATGCATATGAAATAGCTGAATCCTTCTCTCTGTTACATAGCACTAGAGGTTATTTCTCTCAGGAACATGATCTCTTGGCAAAGAAGGAAAAATGTTCTCCTTGTTATGATTATTATGTTTTCGAGTTGGAACCCTGGGGTGGAAGGGTTTGCCACAGCTGCATGTTTTTCTGATTAATGGGAAAGAGTAACATTTTTAAAGATGTGTATTTTAAAGTGTCAAATTTCATTGGTTCCTTTGTGAAGAAAATTGGGTAAGAGAGGTTGTATGGTTCAGGAAGCTAGAAGATTACTAGTACAGATTTATCCTTTGCACTGAATTTGTTGCCAAAAATAGTGATGAATAGAAACTATGGAATACTTTATCTGTTGATATTACTTTTTCAAAAAGTGTGAGGAAAGTTGCTGAAACGGACATTGGAGCGAGAAAATTAATTACCTTATGGATGCGTATATTTGACATGGAATTTGTTTTTAATAGTTATTGTGGAATATATTAACAGGAAAATATATTTTATGAACAGATATTTTAATACAGGACATATTTGAACATACCTTGTTTGGATGTGCAGGTGAAGTTCAAAAGAAACAGGAGTTGCACAGTAAAAGAAATTGGAAGAAATAACCTTTTCTGGATGTATTTATTCGTTTAAAATTTGTTGTCAAGTGATTTGATAATAGAAGCACATGCCAAAATTATCGTTTATTTTTGGATAATGTTGGAGAAAAGTTGGACAAGCAGAAGTATTTAACTTAGAGATTGGAAAATTTATTTCTACACAATCTATTCACAAACGTTAACAGTGGTGGAATATATTTTTTGTGGCAATTCTGCAAGTGCAAATGATTTTCTGAGGATGGCGATGCTTCTAGTAGAAGAATTTGTTGACACCTATTGTCTATACATTTTGATGTTCAAAGTGCATATTTATCTTTTGTAGAGTTACTCAAATTGACTCATTGACTTTATAAGTGCTTTTTAAAAATGTACATCTTGAATATATTGATGTAGTATTTATAATCTATGCTACATTGAAACTTGTTTTAGCAGACCTCAGTATACAAAGGACAATGCTCATAATGGACAGTTTAAGCAACAATTTTCTTATTTAATTTCTGTATAAAGAGCTCCTGTTCAGGAAAGGAAATACTGTGGTATTGAGTGTTTTAAAAAAAAAAACAGGTTTATGGGACATTGTGTTTTTAGTGTCCTTTATAAACAGGTTTGTGGGATATATATTTCATAGCATATTAAACTCCATCATAAATCACAATTTTATTGATTCTGGTTTCTGGACTGAATGAAGTTAATACAATACAAAGTAAAAATTGTGGACAAATAGAGCACCGTTATTGAATTAAACATTGACAAGTATGCTGTTATTAAAATGAAACAATCATAAAGAAACATTCTATTTGATGAAAGAACTTTATTCAATCAATTATATGTGAGTTGCTGGCACAAGTTCTCCCTCTCCATTTGATCTAGTTATCTTGGATCAGACTGTCTGATTAAAGTTGGATCCCTTGACAGTGTTTGGAATAACTAGTCTACAATCAGATGAAATATTGTGGTTCATTCACACAGGAAATTTACACAACTGTACAGCATTCCAATGGTATCACAGTTAAAACTGGAATCTGTTCAGAGTTGTTCTGCACACAGATAATAGTGATTTTGGGTGATAGTTGCTGATAAAAAAATTGATAAAACACTCTTTCTGCCAGTTTGTTGATGCCTCATATCCAAGGTAATTTGTCCCAGTGATTTCTGTAGATACACACTGTCAGACCTACTTCCTTGTATTGGAGTGCCTGTGTATTTGAGTTGAAAATTGTGATAAGAATATTCACAATGGATTTACCAAGTTCTTTGGAACTGCATCAGAACAGGAGAAGTAAGTAAATAAATCATAAACCAGACCAAGGTTTTCTCAGTTCTGTATGCATGTTTTGCTCAAAAATCAGGGCATGGTTGTTAGGGTCCTTCTTAGTAAATATTTGACCTTGTGATGGAATGCACTAAGAATTTGATGGACCACTTCAAAAATAGCAAAGACTGGTGTGAAAATATACTCCATAGATTGTTATGTAATCAGATTAAATGGTTAGGATTTGACTCCTGTCCTCACCAGGCTAAGGTTGGCTGCTGTTGAGGTGCATCTCTCCAGCAAGACAAAGCAATTCAATTTCCTCAACATAATAAAACCTTTTATGTGTTGATGTGCCATTTAACTCTATCAACAAATTGGTCAGTTATTTAGCCAGTCATTTAAATCACAACGATGAATGACATTGGTCTCCAATTTGGGGTAAACTCCCATATAATAATAATAATAATAATAATAGTAATAATAATTATAATAATAATAATAGTGATTGTTTAAAGATGATGACACAATTAGTTGGAGAATCAATGTTGAACTCCTTGAAGTTGAACATAAAGGCAGATGCACACACATAGACACATATACAATAATAGCATGCATGCACGCATGTGCAACATTATATTGTATTTTTTTCTTTTTTGGAAGCCGTAGTAGCTATAAATTAACAAAGCAATATTCAGACTTTTAATTCATGGGTTGCAGGTTCAGTGAGTGTTCAGACCTGCCTGAATCAACCTTCTATATCCCAAACACGTGCATCAGACATACATGGGCTCACATACTGTAAATATACACTATATGCAGTATGTACTTACTACACCAGATAGATGGGAAATATTATGAATACTCACTTTATAAAACTTTGTTAGTAGCTAAAACCATGAATTGACCATCACCTTGGACTTGTGTACTAACCACCCAACTTGCGTATTGTCTTGTGGGGTCCCTTTAGGTACGAAATGTTTTATGAAATCACTTTCTTTCAAATGCACATACACCTGTACTACTTTTGTGAGCCATACATGTATCAGTATAAATCCAGGGTCTGTTCATTTTCGAATAAAGAGGTGGGGTATTTTATGCAATAGGAGGAATGTAATGCCAAAGGTATCGGGTTGAAAAATTTATGCCATTCAGGTTGATAGTGCATGATTTTGAAATCTGGATGATTTTCAGTGCAACCTTTTAGAAATTAGTGTAAATCCCACAGCCACACTTTCTAGAATGGACACTTTCTATAATATACCCTTTATGGTCACATTCATAATTACATGGTAATTCCGCTAGAGATGTGCAACCACTGGTACTTTGTACTGGGAAGGACAGAAAAAGTCGGTATAAGGCCAAATTTTTGTTTGTATAAATGTGGGAAAATTATCTTGAAGGCATATGAAATGAGTGCCTTTCTGACCTTTACAGGAGCTGAGTTGATAACAGCCATCACAAATCAATAATACCACAGTAGGGTAATTCCTAGTCTGAGTTTTCTCTGGCCCATCCTATCCCATTTTAGATAATTTTACATAAATGTTGGAGTATGATGTCAGAGCCAGTTGCCTATTGGAAAGTTAGAATTCATTGCCACCATAGCACAGGGTAGCAGTTTACTAGCAAACTTAAACATCCTTACATTGGGCCATACCTGCAAGAAATCAATAGGAAGACAATTTATTTTCTCAGAAATTGCAAGTATAACATTTATGTTTTTGATCCACTAACAGATAAGACAAAACCAGTGTTGATGAAATATGACCTGGTACTCACCATTTGCATGGATAGTCTCATGGCTAAACAAATTGCACAACCTACATATCCTTGACATCAGAAGTCATATGGTATCAACAGTAAACCTCTTTTCCAATGTTGGTGTACACCAACAATTGAAAATATTAAATAAAACTACACATGATGAGACTTGGTGCTAGGCTCCCTCCCTTGGTTGTAAAAAGAACTAAAGCATACTGAATTCTCAACATAATTTTTCGAAGCACGATGACCAGAAACCTGTCGCAAGAACCTGGAGAAAACCAGATTCACCAAGCAGAAAGCACATGTCAAGGCAGTAATCATGCATACCAGCAAAAGCATCACTGAACATGCTCTTTGCTTCATGAATCTGGCTTTATTTGGGTGGTGGTGCATTCATACTTTTCAATAACCAGTGCAATATTGGTTCTGACCCCACACCCCAATGTAAAGGTCAAAATATCTACTATGGGGTGGGATGTCTGAGGAAACTCTGACACCACACCCCCACGTAAATGTCAAAATATCTACTATGGGGTGGGATGAGTCGGGCAACTCTGACCCCACACCCCAATGTAAATGTCAAAATATCTACTATGGGGTGGGAAGGGTCAGAGGAAACACTGACCCCACACCCCAATGTAAATACCAAAATATCTACTGTGAGGTGGGGTGTGTCAGAGGAAACTCTGACTCCACACCCCAACGTAAATGTCAAAATATCTACTATGGGGTGGGAAGGGTTAGAGGAAACCCTGACCCCACACCCCAACGTAAATGTCAAAATATCTATTATGGAGTGGTGTGTGTCAGAGGAAACTGACAGTGTAAACCTGTTCCACTCACCAACTGAATCCACACACAATGAACAACTTTGGTTCACAATTTAATTATAAAATAGTTAAGGTGTTCACATACACTGCATAAACTGTTTAATTCTGGTGGTTTGGTTAAAGTGAAAGCTTTCTAATTTAAGCATGGCTTATAGATTATACGACTTGCTGTCTTCCATAAACAAGAGTTTAAAAATCCAAACCAAACTGGTCCCTTGGCAAACAACATGTGGTTATTAATTTGTTGTGAACAAAAGTAAATAAAAACTTGGATTAACATCTGTGGAGCAGAGGTAGTGGTGCTTTAATTTCTATTGCCTCACTCTCCAGCAATTAATCACACACAGTAGCATGGATGGAGAGTTATCTCTTTGTTGGCTTCAGGCATTGCTTTGAGGGCAACTACACATGATGAGACTCCTTCTAGGCTTCCTCACTTGCAGAGCTGCAGCAGCAAGCCAATACTAAGTTTCAGTAATTTGATAACCATGGGAACTTTAGCCCTAACTACAAATTGTCCATTTTAACAGATCATTTAGGCCAAATTATAATGCATTACATACCATTACACTACCTGAATCCATCAGAGTGACAAGCCGATGCTTCTTATGATTTTACTGATCAGTCAGCATTTATATGGGACTACAGCTGCATGAAAAGAATAGATCAGCATCTGACAGACTTTAATATTGAAGCAACTTACTTTCAAGACTTAAAACACATATTACAGTTTGTTTGTTCATGAATACTGACATTCTTATTTTTTACTGTACAGTGACAAATTTTACTGGTAAAAACTGGCATGTATCAGTGTAGTGCAATCTGATTACATCTTTGAAGTCAAAGGATATATTGATCATGAAAGAAAGTGGGCATTTCTAAACTCTGTTGGCATACTGTCTGAGAGCTGAGTTTCGGAGTATTGCAAACTTTCTTGGATAATTACTTGTTTGGTTTGAGAATTTGTTACTGTTTGGCAGAGGTGGAGCTGGGGTAGGGAGATGGGGAATGTTGTCCGGTTGTCTGAGTAGTGATTGTAAATAGATGGGAGCACAGTAGATCGATATCTTCTTGATACACTTTGCTTTTCTCCAGTGGATTCATTCTTTAATAGGTTAAGTTTTAAATTTATTGGCCATTATTAGCCTGAATGCTCTTTTTTAAAGTCAGGTTAACTTTGCAATGCTTTTGTTATGTGTAGGACCCCCACCATATTGCAGTAATCTAACTAGGGTTGTACACAACCGTTATAATCATTTTTTTTTTGTGCCTTTGAGCCTTGTCATCTGCATATTCAATAGAATAATCGTATGTTTGCTGTTCAACATTGTTTTCTATTCACTTGTAAATTGTCCTTTGGTATTCATTCATTTGCAAAATTATTTCATTTCAACTGCTTCGGGGGCCTAGTGGTTAGAGGTCTGCCTTGGATGCAGGAGGTCGCGAGTTTGAACCCTGGCCGAGTCATACCAAAGACGTATAAAAATGGTACTAACAGCTGCCTCTCTAGGTGCTCTGCATTAAGAGTTTGGTGTTAGGACTGGTCAGCCAGGTGTCAGAATAATGTGACTGGGTGGGACATCATGCTACATGTATGTGGCAAGACACCCTAGTGCTAGACGTCACTATAAACTGCCACACTGCAGACATCATAGTGATATGACTGAAATTTTTTTAAAGCTATGTTAAAAATCCAAATCACACACACACACACACGCACACACACAATT
>JAECUM010004038.1:0-111948 GCA_016617855.1 Megalonaias nervosa | reverse complement strand
CATACAAAAAGACACTTTTTGAACAATATTTAATCGTTTTGTAATTTTTAAATATATACAACACAGAAATATTTATAAACATTATAGATATAATGCAAAAAATAACCCTATTTTTGAATTGATAAGTCTAAATTCTCCGCATACGGCCATATAAACAAAGCATCAATACATACAAGAAATTTGTTCTTTCAAATATACCAATTAATTAACACATTACTATAATTTTTAAATTCCAGAGGAAAATTTAATAGTATATACATGTTTATACACACTACATCAAATAAATTATCATGAACGTGTAATATTAGATTTATATATTAAGCAATTATATGTACAAGAAATACGACACGAAACGCGTTCATCAAAACGTACCAATAAACGACCGATTAGGGTCGGATGAGTTTAATTCATGTATTAAAATAAATAGAATAGAAATGATATAAAAATATCTGTGCTGCACTCAGGATCACTGCAACTAGTGTTGACTCACTGTTCAATAAACCTGACCGTGTCGATGCGTAGAAGTTTCTCCTCTATTTTCGCTTCATTAAGCAATATTCTCGGCTTTCCATTCTCCAAAGCTGACCGAAATCTGTAAAATAAATATTTAAAACCAAGGAAGAATTACGAAAATCACTGAAACAATAGGTTTGAGTTGATGTTTGTTTCTTCTCAAAATTAAATTATGAATAAATAATTCGTAAAAGTTATCACTTTGCTTAAAGTTTAATTACTACAGCAAACGAACTCTAAATTGAATGAAACAAAGTGAATAAGTGCACAAGTCATTCTCGTGTGCAGGTCGATTCTGACAGATTACGAGTATATGCACGTGTATTCCCTGCATCAGAGAAATAAACATGTCACAATAAATGTTTTCAGACGATTCATATTCAGCTACATTTAATAAATAACATTATGATAATGCAATAGAGGTTTCGCGGCTTAAGCTTTTATTTGATATCTGATTATTTTTTTCTCTTAGTCTTTATGTTTGTCACCGTCCGTTTGTTTATTTTCCTTTTCGTTTGTCCTTGTTTCTTCTGTGTCCTCCGTTCCACACTTCTGACTGTTCGTCTGTAGATGTCATGTATTTACTCTCTTTCATAGTTTAACATTTGATTTTTTTTCCACTCTTGAAATTTGAAACTGTGTGCTACTGTCGTTGAGTCTGTATAATAATAATAATAATAATAATAATAATAATAATAATGAGGACTTTGTATAGCGCCTAATCTTTAGAAGCTCTAAGCGCTTTACAACATTTGACAACACTTAAAAAACATATATAATGATATGATTACAAAATTAAAAACAAACACCACGAAAGTAGAAACAGAAAATATGCTGTAAATATTTAAGGCAAGGATACATTATTGGGTCTTTAAGTCTGTTCTTGCAGTTGAAATAGGTGAGTTTTAAGAGCGCTCTTGAATGAGATCACTGTGTCTTTGTGTCTAAGTGCAGTGGGCAATTCGTTCCACGTTGCTGGGCCCTGGTATGCAAAAGAGTGTTGTCCATATGATTTCATCTTCATAGTGGGAATAATGAGAATACGAGTGTCAGAAGAGGAGCGTAAGTATCTTGCTGGTTTGTACACATGGGTGAGGCCAGATAGGTATGTTGGACTGGAGCCTGTCAGTGAAACATAGCACAGAGAACAAATTTTGTGTTTAATTCTGGATCGTATGGATAGCCAGTGTAGGGTACAGAGCAGGGGAGAGGCGTGCTCTGATCGTGGTACTCTAAGGATGATCCGAGAAGCTGTGTTTTGAACTTTTTGAAGTTTCTGAAGTAGATATTGAGACGAACCAGACAGAATTGAGTTACAATAGTCCAGTCTTGAAAGTACTAAGGAACACACAAGTGTTTTATTGGCATCAACTGAAAGATACTTGCGAATGGAGCTGATTCGTCTCAGCTCAAGATATGCAGCCTTGCATATGTTCATGACATGTTGGTGCAACGAGAGAGTACTGTCGAGAGTGACACCGAGGTTTCGTACTGACTGTGTGAATTTAATGTTGGTGTTGCTGATATTTATTGTCTGAGGTAAAGGATGTGAATGAGAAAGTCTTTGTGTTGTAATCAGGATGGCTTCAGTTTTATCATCATTCATCTGCAGCTTGTTACATGTCATCCATGATTTCACATCGGAAATGCACCTCTCTACGCCTTGGATGGTAGCTTCAACTTCAGCTGGATGGCTAGATTTGTATATTTGGGTGTCATCAGCATACAATTGGTGAGACACTGGATGATGATCTATGACACTTGAGAGTGGCTGAGTGTATAGAATGAAGAGAACAGGTCCAAGAACAGACCCCTGTGGAACACCACAGCATAGATCAACTGGGCTGGAGTGTTTTCCATTTGCGGACACAATTTGTGTCCTGTTGACTAAGTAGGACTTGAACTATAGTAAGGCCGTATCATGAATGCCAAATACATGCTGGAGACGGTGAAGTAATATATCATGGTCTATAGCGTCAAATGCTGCAGACAAGTCAAGGAGAGTGAGGACTGTAATCTTTCCGCTATCCAAAGCAGAGAGAAGGTCATTGACTACTTTCAGAAGAGTAGTTTCAGTACTGTGGCAAGGGCGATATGCAGACTGTACATTGCTAAAAAGACTGTTTGAATTCAGATGAGATACAAGTTGGGATAGAACAACTTTTTCTAAGATTTTTGACATGAATGGGAGATTAGAAACTGGGCGGTAGTTCTTTAAATCATTATGGTCGAGTATTGGTTTCTTCAGCAGAGGCTTTACAATGGCAGTTTTGTAAAATGATGGGAATTCCCCAGTTGAGAGAGAGGTATTAATAACATCAGTTAGTGAAGGCAGCCTCGTTTAGCGGATAGTGACCATTATCATGAAGGGTACTTCTTAGGCGTAGGATCTGCCTACAGAGCACTTCCCCGATCACCTCCACAATTTCAACGAATGATTGTTGCTTATGTCTAATAGCTGTCTTGATCGTATTGTTCACAGATTCGGCATTGTTGTTAGTCTGTGGATAATTTCATTTTTTATCGGCACGCTTAAGTTTTGAATTTGTTTGCTAAAGAGCGATCAGAGTAAATTTTGAATTCTTTGTATTTTTGAAAATAGTTCGACAGATTGTTTAATCTCTTTGAATATTCTGTTTTGTCCATGCTAAACACCAAGCCACCATCACCAAATACAAACTAAACAGTTAAGGGTGAAACGAGACACCTGTGCCTCATATCGATACGATTCACGATACGCAGCCTGCTATACGATACATATCGATACACATATGAACTTGATGGTCTTTCCATCTTTGGAAGGTAGGTAGTACCCTTTCATGTAAATTGACATTCTGTTCCTATTTCTAGCCTGCGGACTACAAATAAACATATAGTTATCATATATTTATATGCAATTCTCATTGATGAGAAGATAACAACAATACTTTCAAACAGACTGCCTATTGGTTGCATTGAGTTTTATCCAACGTTTTTGGCCATTTAATGATGGCTGCATTTAACTCCCATTGTTTTGAACAACATAAATAATTTGAAAACATATTAATACCAATTTTGTGTCTCGGTTACACTTGGAAGACATTATGATGTTGTCTTCAAAAGAGAAGAAATAATGCAATTTCCTTGTGCAAAGAAAATCTCATCCAGAACAAATCTGGGCATGTAAGCAAGGTTGAATACGAACAAATCTATCACATTTTATTTCCTGCACGTGCAAGAGATTACTGCAGCTACAGTTACCTGAATTTATTAGTGAAGAAGGAAAACTATTGAATACCCCCAGTCCTATTCTACAATTTTCTTTAAACTTACACAAGGTGATAAACTTGAGCAGTTTGAAATCTGCCTCATCGCTCATTCTATGTTAATTTCATTTATTCTATCAGCACCTTCATTCACTGGTTAAATATCTTTGCATAAAAAAGGGAAATTCCAAATTTGTTTCCCCATGTACAATTTAAGGAGAGATGATGACAGGGTTTTATCTTAAGGGAGACGTCCCTCATTATCACAGACAAAAGGAGGGGAGGAAGAAATGGTCATAGGTCAATATTTATCTAAACTTCAATATCTGTCTCTCTTTTTTCCTGCTCCACTTTCTTATAGCTCTACTGAAATCAACATCTTTGACAGATGTCACCTCTAGTTGCATAAGCACTAATCTGTTAATTAATTGTGAGCATACCTTTCTCCTTTTCTTTGTATCAATATTGTTATGTGCTTCTTTTTGAAGGGGCATATACATAGTTAACTTTGTCAGCTTGAATATGTTTGGAAACTGATCTGTGTGACTGTTATGTACAATTTCCCAGAGATCACAGATATTACCTTCTGGATATATCTGCTCCAAAATAGGATTTTTCACTAACATAAGCATCCTTTTTAAATCAGTAGTTTACTGACTACTATGCCAAATTTCTTATCTGTTCCATAATGCTGTATAAGGGTGATTAGTTCATCAATGCTAGTGCAGACAGAGGTATTAAAATATCTTTACTTCTTAACTGCATTTTATTAACCCTTATTTTATTAAATTTATCTTAACCCTGATATGGATACATGTAAATAGTTTTGTAGCATATGATCCGCAGGGCGAATTTGATTAATTAATTTTAAAAAAATGAAACTTGCATTATACTTATACCACCGAAAGGGTCTTGCCGTCTATATTTTGTCCATCCAGAATGAACTTCCGACTCGTATTTAATAGCATTTCGGGTTCAAAATCACTCATTGGTATCTCCATTGACATTCTCCCAGCTCCAATAATCTGATATACTTCATAACTTTAAAAGTTATTGTCGTCATTACTATCATCAGCAAGTATTTTCTGAACGAAATCATAATGAACCTCGCCGAAAATCAGACATTTTGGATTTTCTTCGTAGCCCGTATTTTCAACACGTATTTGTAGAACTTTCTTCATGAATGGTTCAAACTACGCCATAGTTTTTATTCCTAGGCACGTTGTTCTAATCAAATTTAGTTTCACAACCATTCATGTCGTGCTTGAAGAACCCAGATGTGGAGCAGTTGCTACCCGAAAAACAGATGTCGCGACAAGAACGGTTAAATAAAAATTGTATACTTTGCCGAGTACATTTCCATATGCGTGACTTTCAACGAATTTGCGTTTCACTGTTCTCCAAGCGCTCGAATTCGTACAAAATTTTGCACGATTCGCGCAATGGCACCCCCTGACAGCATCTCCGCTTAAGTACTTGACATATCTAAGACTTTCCCGCGATTCAAAGAATAATTAGCAACTCGAACAAATTTCAACATGATTAATTATTCTGTTTCTTGAACTAACTTCGTAGCTGTCAGTTTTATTAATTTAGTAAATGTCTGAAACTCGTGATCGATCTTGCTTTAATTTGGATACCGTGTGACTTGGAAATGGTTTAAGATGAGTACGATTTGACTTGGTTGGGAACGTTGACGTTGGGTTACATTTGTACCTGTTTCCGGTTGTGGTACATTTTAGTGGATTTGTGATAAATTGTGGAGATTGTTGCAGTGGATTGTGGAAGACTGTGTGGATGTTGCAGTGGATTATGGTAGATTGTGCGGATTATTATAATAAGAATAATATACTTAATGGTAAATAATTAAATATATACTGGTATACTGTAGCCTTTTCACGCTTGATAGTAGTAGATTTGGGAAGATTGTTGTGGATCGTGGTAGACTGTAATGGATTGTGGTAGACTGCAGTGTATTGTGGTATATACTTGTTGATTGTGCTATTTTCATTTTGATTGTAGACAATTGTGGTCGATTTGTGTATTTGCTTAGTCTGTTGTGGTAGATTGTAGTGGATTGGTTCGAATTGTGGTAGATTGTTGTGGATTGTGGTAAATCGTAGTAGATTTCTTGCTAGCCTAGACCATTTGTATTTCTCTATTCGCTTTTCTCCTTATTTCTTTTGGTCTTTACTTGATAATGATTTGCTGCAGTTTTGATAATTTGTTCATGATCTTTGTAAATAAATATTATTATTAATATTACCACTGATTTCTTTCTTTTCTTCACAAGAACATTATTCCAAACTGTATGTACTTCGCAATTTCTCTCTCTCTCTCTCTCTCTCTCTCTCTCTCTCACACACACACACCCACCCACCCACCCACCCACCCACCCACCTACCTCACACACACACCCCCCCCCCCTCACACACACACACACACACACACACACACACACACACACACACACACACACACACACACACACACGTCCCACCAACATTGCAAGCAGTTTATATATTCGCCATTCAACATGCACCATTGTGATATCAAGCAGAAATAGCAAATTTCCTAGGCATTTTTCTACTAATATTGTCATACATGAGTAGTAGAAAATTGGGGCCTGGCTCAGTTTCATCACTGCGTGATGAAGGAGTGAGCATGAGAGCTCCCATGAAACTCTACTACTGGATTATGGAGGTTCTGGCTCGTATGTGCTCGAGGGGGGTTTCCTGGCTCACATTTTAGAGGGGTTCTGGCTCACGACCTCTACTACTGTGTTTCTGTCTCACATATTTCCTTCTATGGGTCATCTGTTTACTCGATTAAATCCTTCTGTTTGAGATGTGTTTTGTGGTATAACGAATATGTCTCTTCCGTGTTATCCCTGGAGTGTAGACAAGTTGGGTCTGAGTGAGTAGAGCCATGATCGAGAGTTGGAATTAAGTGAGGTGGAGTCTCACGAATTGTTGAAGCGTGCGAAGGAGTTGAAAGCGTACGCGAATAAGGATCTGAGTTATGTGCCAGAGATGACCTATTGTGAAGAGAGTGAAGAGGATGAGGAGGTGTGGGTGAAGTGTACTCACAGTCATCAGCGTCCAGTGAATCACTACAGTCAGCTGTATTATATCAAAAATAAGTTGAAGCGTTTTCATTTGTCGGAGTCTCAGCGAAATGAGTTTTATTATTGGTTGAATAAGGTGACTCGAGTTCAGTTAGTGGATCGTGCGAAATTCATAAAATTTGAGTATGTGTTTAAGCGTATCTTTGAGAAAATGGGTCTACACGAGCATGCGGCGAAATGTAAGACCGTCTCTGGGAAAGCTTGATAGAGGAGTATGATAAGATTATTTCGAAGGCGCTATCGTCGTCAGGGAAGAGGTGAGAATCCACGAGTTGAATTGTTCAGCATAGCCAAACCACTTGAGTGATTTTTCCCTTTGGTAGAGAGGACTTTTTCACCTCTCAAGACATATTGTTCGTTTTTTTTTTTGTGTTTTTTTTTTGTAATTCCTGATCGCAGAAATGACCCTTGGATGAGTTCTCCTGAGAAATCTTCGAGGGTGTACGTAATGTGAATGTTTTGTGAACGCCATCGATGACGAAGACTTCTTCAGTCCAGTTAGGAGTGTTTCCTTTTTCGAACGTGGATTTTTGTATGTAGATTCTAACATGATCTCCTACTTTGAATTTGGATATAAGAAATAAGGCCTCTGCGACCTGTTGTTTTTGGGTGTGATAACCCTGTGGGGTTATTGAGAAGGCTTCTGCGGGAATCATTCGAATGCTTCGATGCCAGGTATGACTGTAGTGGTCAAGAGGTCTGGGAGGAAATCTAAGTATCGGTTAGAATTATCGCTGGAGAATCTTTTCCACATACGATTTTTGATAGTTCTGTTAAACCGTTCGATGACAGAGGCCTTGAGAGGATTATGGGTGCTGTACAAAGTAATGTTATTTTTGGGAAGCCACTCTAAGACGGTTTTGTTATAAAATTCGCTTACATGATCTGCCCAGAGTTTACTGTGTTTTCGTTCTCCTACGATTGTATTCAGCGCCTCCATGATAGAAGTTCCTTTCTGGTTTTTGCGTGGAATGACCCAAGCATATTTGCTGAAGACATCGATGATGGTCATGAGATAATGGAAACGATCGTTTTACGCGCTATAATCTCTCATATCGACGAGATCTGTTGACCATATCTCGTCAGCATCTACAGCAATGAATCTACGTCGTGGAAAACTCTTGCGTGCGGGTTTATGCAGTTCTTCTGCTAGAACTGTCATGGCTGGATCTACGCCAAAGCTAGGCATACTTATGCCCAGCTTATGTTTATGTTTAGTGCCAATGATGCTCCGCCTGAGAGCTCGATTTACACGTTCTCAGCAATTTTTTGGCTTGAGTTCTTTTAAGTCCCTCAGCATGACTTGATCGCATTCCGCATTACGGTCGGGATGATCTCGGTAACAGATATCGTGATGCATGGCGATGTCATCGACGCCGTTATAGGGTTCCTGACCTGGCAGCGGTTGATCGTGTTTATCCATTTGTTGTTCTAAGGAATTCCATGGCCCTGCATATTTATGTCCTGGATTTGATCATGAGGCGATGATTTTTGGCGACCACCTGCACGGGGTCTCCACTCTTGTTTTGGCTTGCACTTCATACACCACAAGTCCAAGATGATTATATGAGAGCAATCCTGGCAGTAACGTTCCAGCGATGCATGATAACAGAGGTGCGATAAATCCCCCTTGTTGGGATAGTCCAAGGAGTGCTGATACTTTCAGGCGGATGGAGGCAGGTCTTTTATGGGTGACTTCGACTGGAATATACGACATGACGTTATATGAAATGCTATTTATTTTTCGTGGTTTTCTCTTGCCTGTGGCTCGTTTTTGCATGCCACTGCCATGCATGCCGCTGCCCATCACCGCCTTTTTAGTAGCTCCGATGATGGCTCACGTGGCTCCGGCTAGTCCTTAGGGTGCAATGACGGAAGCGAATAACTTGGGAGCAATGGTTCTGATGAAGGGAAGTATGGCGTTGGCCATGGAGCCTCCGTCGCGTCGTTGAGATGTCTTTTATCTGGGCATGGTTTGGATGTGGTCTTCTGAGTACCTGTGAACTGCTGAATATAGGTGTTGCTTGAAATTACAGTTTCTTCGTAAATCGGGATAACGTCGATTCAAGTTCAAGCATGTGCGTTATGGATGGTGTGATTTTGGGCATCCACATCGATAACCACGTCATTGTGAATTGTCCATCATCGACTCTCGCTGCTTTGTGCATGTACTGAGCGGATAAGTCTCTGCAACACCAGCGTGTGCTTGAAGCCTCTGAAGACGGTACGGATATCTTGACATACTCCGAAGATGCTGTTGAGAGGAAGCATCATGCAGATCTCCCCTGACTGGTATCTGTCAGAGCTCGTCGAGCGGTGAATTCCACTTTGTAGGTAGAGGTACGTGCCTGTGCTAATGCGGAGGCGATAGCGGTTCTCACCAGCAGATCCTGCCGCGTTGGCAGTCATATCGGACAAAAGATAACGCATCTGCTCCTGCAGCGGCTGGTCTGTACACGATAACGTTAGTTCTTTCCGTATCCGTCAACTCAGCAGGATTTGCTTGGGGTGTACCCGTGAGAAATTCGTTGCTGACCGCATTTCCCCAGTTGGTATCTCTGAACCACCACATGTTAGTAGCGCACGATCGCATGTAGTCATCGCTGTACTTGATTAAGTTCATGATGGTGCTGGCTTGAGGTAACTCGTCATTGATCTCTTATACGGTCTGATTGTTCAGTTGATATTAAGCCAACTTGAATAACGACCATCCGTTATTTTGGAGCGTGACTTGAGCATTTGCCATATAGTTCTCTGAGGGTTGGCGTTAGTTTGTATTTTTATAGCGGATTTCCAGAAAGGCCTTATGTGGAAGCTGGTACACATCTTCGTCGCGTGTCTCTATTTTTCGGGGGGTACTCGCGTTAAGATTAGTGATGTTAGTGTCCTGATATTCTACGTACTCGTACTCGGCGGTGGAGTCATCCACGGGAATATCATCGTTGAGACGAAGATAATCGGAAGTGAATCTCGAATACATGATGCTATGCTATATAAATGTTATAAAAAAATCCATAATCTTTTTAAGCCATACCCGGATATCATGGTACCTACGGATGGAGTGGGGGTACGCCGACCTTTCTGTCCAGGTCCTGTAAAATTCATTCGGATCGATATTTGAGGACGCTGCCCGTTTTCTGAAGAGCCTGTTTAGCCTCTCTAGACAGTTCTGCAGGCATCGATGCAGCCACTGGAGTGGTCATGGGCATGATTTTGCTGGCTATTTTTGTCCTACCGCCGCTTCCGCAGCAGAGGCTGCTCCAGTGGATCCCGCTTCAGCTGCCTTGAGAGCAATCTGTGCGGCTTTCACGGCAATGACTGGCAGAGCTGCTTGTACGGGAGAAAACAGCGTGGATAAAATTTCACCTACGATTTTACATCGATGAACGCGTGACTGTCTCATTGTTGCTTTATTTTATCTGCGAACTTTTTTGAGGTTGCTCTGCGTCTCACGTGCAGATAATAGGTAATTCTTTCGTGGTTGTTATCGACGGCATTTACAGACTGATCGGTCAGCCACATGGTGATTTCCGAGATCGCGTACATGTTCGTGATGGGATAGTAAATTAAAGGATGAGGACGAATTGGCATGAGTGAGCCTGGATGGATGTTAAATCGATGTGGAATAAATAACGTTAGAAGCTGATCCTACGGAGGAAAACGATCCCTTTGCGATCGAGTAGTTGATGAGGAGGCTGTTGACATCGGTGATATTGGCGGGCAGATCTTTGTGCACTCTATTTTGAGTCAGAGACGTCCGCGCCCTAAATCCCAGGAGAGATCCGATCGAGTGAGCTACGTCGAATCGCACGATGTAATTTTCCGCAAGGGTGATTCGATTACGAAGCGTAGAGTAATTGGGCTGGATTTTAATGTTGGCCGAGACGTCTCCTTTGGCGGTGATCAGTCGGAAGATCTCCGTGGCGATGTCCGTGATGTTGTATCCGCCTGAAGAGATCGTGATTGCTTTATTGTTGAAGCGCGAGGACGTAGGAAAACCGATTAAGTTTGGCTGTGAGGGTGAAGAAGCTGTTCCAAATTTCGGCGGAGATCGAACAACAGCATGGTATCACTGAGAGCCATTCAATATCAAGTCCTCGTACAAAATACGATTCTGATCCGAGGTGACCAGCTTTTGATCCAGAAGATGATTGAGGATTTCTACTATTTCGATGTCAATATCCACTTCGACATTCCGCTTGTTTAGAAGCGATCAGTAACTTGAGTCGATAGACGATCTCGGCATGAATACGAAAGTAGCGGATTCCACTTCCTTTCTTCTTAATCACGTCCAGTTTTTTAAACTTACCCTCTTTCGCCAGATCTGACATTTTATTCACGATGCCGATCTTTTCAAGAGTATCAGCAAACTAAACATGTTACGAATGTCACTATTTTCATTAAGTGTCTCACCGGACTTAACTCGTCCCTTTGAATCCAGCACGTAAGCAATATCACCTTTATATCGCTGGCAGATACTCCTCATGTGTCTCTGCCGACGCTTGTTCTTCCGAGCGAGTAGATCCCACTGGCTGATTTACCGGATAGAGCTGATCAGTCATGGGAAACAAAGGTGTAGCTCCATAGCGGTAGACTGATTCTCTGGTATTGATTTGTTACGCCAGAGGAACACTTTTGACGGTTCAAGTAGCTGTTTCATGTGGTTTCTTTCGGTCAAGTCCTGTTGCTTTTCAATCCATGGTCCGTACATCTGGTTTACTCTGCTGACCAAGCGCATGCCTTAAAATAATTATCATCGGTAAACTATCCTAAAGCTACATAGGCATTGATTTCTGGAATGGTGTCTTGCACACAGCTCTCCAACCGTTCTTTGCTGGGGTGGTGGTGCTAGTTGATAACCGACATCGGTTATTAAATGTCCTGAAACTCCTGAGAACTTATCCCTCTCACGACTTTGGACTATCTCCTCTTCAGAAAACTCTTTCTGAATTTTTTTCCTGCTGAATTCTTTCTTCCTTGTTTCTGTGCGTGTCTACAACAGCCTCGGTGGTCATCTCTTCTTCTTTCATCTTCTGTAGAGAGGCGGCTGTTTCTTTTTCTTTTCGCCTCATTTTTTAACATTCAGCCTTCCTAGCTTCTCCTTTTTCTTCAACTTCTGCACGTCTCATCATCTCGGAGATGCAGCTGTTGTTGCGGCAATTTAAGCTGTCCAATAACTGATCTTGCTTCACATCGTACGTCGTTTTTGCCTCGTCGAGTTTGGTCAAGAGGGGCTTGAACAATGCTCCAGCCACATCACGTTGAAATACTGTTGTCCTACTTTACTTTTGAGAACTCTCTGATGTAAGGCTGACCGTTGGTCGATAAACGTCTTGAGGACATCCTCACGTTGACGACGCGTGATGACTTTTTCCAATGACATGGCAATACTAATCAGGCGGATAAAATTCGTCAAAGCCTTAGCGATGGCGTTCAAGGACAGTGTCCGCGTCGCGATGAAAGGTCGTAAAATCGTGTTTGGAACTCGACGTCGCTGAGGCATAACAGTCTTTCAATTGGGAGGCAGACATGCTACGGCAGTGGTCTCTCGCAATCGCGTCGATGTCTCGGTTATCCAGTCCTGAAAACAGTACAAAGCATCCCGTTTTCAGTTGGATGTACTTGGGTACATCGTAGTACGACTGAGTGAGATAAAGGCAGTTACAACGCTTTTGTCGCAATAACGAAAAATATTCACAGATTTTAGTCGTGTTCTCGTGGTCGATTTTAATGTCAAACACGATGATCTTGTTTAATCCAGTTCTTCCACAGGCTGAATCTCGTGTGGATCCGAGATCGTGAAAACCTCTCCGGAAACATCGTTTTCAGTGACACAGTCACTCGCAATGGAATCTCCAAATTCGTGCAGCGTGTGGTATTTGTCTTGAAGAGGACTGAGGGTGTAAATTAGGACTCGATCCTAGTTGAATATCTTATTGAGAAGCATGTTTATGTTTTTCCACGACCAGTGGGGCCCACGATCATGTAATGGCAGTCCAGCATCAGAACATGATGCGGTTATTCTGGGGTGTTTTCCTTCGTGTCGAAGTTAATGAGGTTCATGTTTTATATAAAAATGCTCGTGCACCTCCTTTGGAACGCTGATCGGATTAGGAAATAGCTCTTCGAATGCGGCTAAAGTTATTCTCTCAGGGAATACCATGCAGGATCATCTCAGCATGAGCGGTCACAGTCTGACCAATCTGGAATAAGTTAGTTATTAGCTTCCGGACGCCCACGTCGCGCGATGGTATCACATCAATCTCCTTGCGCAGAACCAATTGTCATTGACCGGAGGAACAATGACGCGAAATCTCAACATGGGTGGTATGAGCTTGTACGGACTTCCTTCGGCGGTAGCGGGGTCTTCTCAACCCCTGAGATCCTCCGATCTGGAGGTATCGCTGGCTAGCAAATACGATAAAACGGGTGGATCCGTCAGTGGCAATGTCACAGTGACGCAGTTTTCCGTAGCAGATCATGTTACGAGCCATTTGCTGATGTCCTCTACAGCGTCTGAAACCTCGTATCAGAATCCACGACGCGTAGGAGTGTACGGATGACTCAACACCAAAGCGACCATGATATATCATTTAGAAACTGTCGATCGTTCTATCTAGATCGACCGAGAGGCAAGTGGCAATTTCTTGCCCATCACCGTGAAAACCTTTGAAGGATTTCGCATCAACAGATCCAATTACTACGATCTGATGGACGTCAATGACAGTCAAATTATTCTGTACCAAACGACCACGATGCAAAACAAGAAGTTGTATGGGCTTTCTATCACGTGGCCCATCACATATAACAACCAAGCGATCTCGTATGCTCAGCTCAATGCGTGGGGAAGCACTAAGTTATCCACAACGGGAGGCACCATGACTTGAATGATCACCATGTCGAGAAATGCTGTTAATGGTCTTCACACTACGACGCCTTCGAGCAAGGATACGGAGTTATGATCAGGTGAAAAGTTATGCGGTCAACAAAAGCGGAGATCACGGGCAACGTGTTTTTGGCAGCGGGTGCACGATTGATGATCACTGACTATCCTTCTGTGCTCGACACCGAGGCTACACACAGGCAATACGTGGATAAACAAAGCGTCAAAAGAACAGTGGTCACAGTCCCGTGTTAACCGCAGCGACGGGTAATCGATGAGGATTTTCGTTCTCTGCCTCCACAGAATACGATGACTCTCATATGGCTTATCTTTTGTTTTCTCAGCACTTAGTCGCGTGTAATACCGCTAACGAGTGGGCGACGGCGGCAGTGACTTCTAATTTTTGGATACAAGTGCAAGTGCAAGTGCCCGTCTCGATCTGGAAATTTCAGCTCCGTGGACGTGTGACTGGAACACAGCGCATACTGACCTGGAGACTCGAGGGCAATAAAACTGATGCTAGTGCCAAGGTGTTGTATAACGTAACGACGGCTCAAGGAACGACGTGTTGAAATTCACCAAGACGATCACCGAGACCAAGTGCATCGCTTTTAAATTTGTGGGACTGACGTCAGAGCCTACCAATCCAGGCTTGAGTTATTTTAAAATATTTACTCTCGACAATCTCGTCTAACGACCTCATATAGAGCATGGCTGAAATAGTGTGCGTCGCTAAAGAAGCTGTAAGAGCTTCTGTTCGACGATACGTATAGGCAGGACGCGTCGCATGCGAACGATGACCAGCACGTGCGTAAGCAGGCCACATCGCTCAACGAAGTAAGAAATGGGGGTAAATTATCCTTGAAAGAGGCGTACGAGCGATGGAAAGAGGCTGACGTCATCGTTACGGTGATGGTGCTCGACGATCGTTCTTTTGATGGCAGTGACGATGAGATGCCTAAGGATGTTTTTGATGCTCAGAAATACTTAGAAGCTCCGTTCTACATGCACGTGTATCATCACCGCGGAAATATCAATGCAGACCTTCTCGCGGCGGAGTATGCTTATCTCGAAATCATCACCCTACATAAAATCGAGATGGAATATTTGCTTGTATCATCAGGACTACACGAAGTGCCTAAAGGGTATTTTGCTACCTATCCTTCAGCGGAAGCTGACCTAAACAACACCATCGTAAGTTGGCAACTCGATGTGTCCAAATATGTACAAATGAGTTGCTCAACTCTGAGGTAATTTTCAAAGCACTGATAGTGGCATTGATAGAGTACGATAAAATCTACCTAAACGCAAACAAAATCGCTCTTGCCTATTATCATCTGTATAGGTCTCACCATCAGCGCGATACTGCGGTGGATGCGCTCAGCACACTGGCCTCTTACCTCTGTCTGGAAAATATCCAACTTAAGGAGTCACACAAGATAGTGAAAGATCTGGTAAAGATTAGTCAGATCACCACCATATGTACTGATCTAGATTTAAGTACTGGAGGTATTGTCACCCCAGAGATGTTCGAGTATGTGCGTGCTAGACGATTTAGCGTCGAAAAGTACATGACCTTCTTACACAAGCACCTGGCTAACCTCGAGTCAGTCTTGAAAGTGATAAAAGAATGATCCTCGACTTTAACCACATCGACGGGAATTTACCTGCAGATCAGCGTCACGAGCTAGAATCCAATTATCGCTGTTATCATCGGAGAGTCTACGTCTATAGACATGCGTACCGATGATGATTCCGATCGTCGTGGCGGCTACGGGAATGATTTCAACGGGAGCGAAGGCTAATCCGATGATATTGATTTTATCCGGAGTTGGAATGACCATGCAGACGCTGATGAAACTCATCGACCCATGGATAGAAGCAAACAAAAGTAGTACCAAACAGACCATGCTGACCTATCAGAAAATGTTCAATAAAATCCGATCGTTTCTGCGCGGTGCTTCTTTGACAGGTCATTACTGAGCGGCGAAATATGAACCTTGGACGACCTCATCGTAGACACGGTAGGAAATCAATGCGTGTCACTCAGCCGATTCGAAAAAATCTGCGATCAAAAATATAAAGAGAATGTCTGACGAAGAGGTCTCTATGACCGATGTGATTTTGCATCATCACGAAACGCTCCCCGAAGCCATCGCCACGGTCTTATGAAATCACGAAACTGACGCTGACGAAAGTACAAGGAGCGGCGCTTGGACAGGCCTTACTCACGGGTGGAGTTATCCCAAGACAGCGCTGTGAAGATCTACTACGACTAGCATCTGAGTTAAAAAAAACGCTGAAAAAGATCATACAATTATCTTAGTCAGAAGAATCAAACATGGAAGACGTGGCTGAAGGGGTGTCGGACCATACGCGATATCTGACCTACGTCATCGTGGAAAATCAGAAAGATTTCCAGGAGGCCATCGTCAACGCGTTCCATCTCAGGATCGATATCAGCGTGGATCTCACGTTCATCAAAGTCGTGGGCATAGGACACGATCTCGTGTTGCTCACGGCGGCACAGCAGAAAAAGCATTAAGACAGTGGCTCGCTCAACGTCTCCTACGATAAAGAACTCCTTTTCAAGCACTGTATCTCCTGCATGATTCGAGAAGAACTTCTTAAGTTGATGTACAGACCAGTAGAATAACACAAAAAGGAGTGAAAACATGGGTTTTAAAATATTTGTTTGCTATCCGTCAGGTCTTATCTCTAAATTGCACAGTCGGTTATCCGAGGTATCTCCCTTGAGATGAAAGACGGAATATCCGATAGGAACGACTCCCCGATGTGCTTCAAACACAAAATGATGACGGTACATCGAAGCCCTCACTCCATGGACAAACACGTGAACATAGAATAAACGGTCGTGCTAAATCTCAATGCATTCCTGATTTTCGTGCGTACGGTATGTACCTGTCCTTCCGCGTTAGCCTCGTAACGACTAAACACGGGATATACTTTCCATGATGATGTTTCCTGCGTCATGCAAAATCTTAGTCAGAAACCATTAAACAACGCTAAATGGTTTTTGGGTTTCTGGGTAGTTCTCACTTTTTCGTAGTAATATTTAATCGCCCAGATATTTTGTCAACCACAGCGCTGACACACCGGGAGTTGACCTAGAACTCCTTCCTGAGATCCCAAGCAGGGTTTCATCCCTGGACTTCCATGCTTAATCAGAGCATAATGCTGTGCGCAGTAATCTCTCGTACAGTACTTGTTGCACTTTTCCATACTGCCCTGAGGTAACTACACACACTTCTGTGTTCCACGCAGAGGCATTGTGCTATGTAATAGATATTAAATTAATTTTGCTATACAATTAAAGAAATGACAAATGAACAAGAAATTAAAGATATGAAATATTGAACTATATTATATAGCATCTATATCATCTCAAGGATTGACTAAAATCTTGCTTATGGAATCTGATCCAGAAGAGAGTTCATTCTTCGTCATGATCTTGCTCGTCGACCATATGTGTTAGCTATCATCACTGCATATTTCGTGTTATCTAGAATACTCCACTATTTAAGTGGATGAAGATGAACAATTTTCAAATTTATCGTTTTGCTTTATTTTGTCTGCTTTTGACTGCACAATTCGCGGTAACTATTTAACTCCACTATTTAAATGCATGCCAATTAATACTTTTTGACTGATCATTTGGTACCCGTTTGTCTTATTATACCGCTATTTGTACTCGTAATACATTCATTCGATTTTAGTACAGTGTCTAAAAAGTATAGCAGTAGAGTAAAATGAAGTTTCTAGATTTAATACCCTTTCCCCCTCCCCCCTCCCCTCCCTCAAAACATATTTGTAACCAACCTGTAGCTTAACTAAAAACAGGTTAGAAAATATATTTGTCAGGAGAAGACCCCCTCTCCCACTCTAAAACGATATTTGTATTAACGGGGTTTCTAGACTTTAGATCCCCTTCCCCTCCAAAACATATTTGTCAGAGAAACCCCTCCCCCATTCCAGATGTCCTATAACAGACATACCTTTCGAACTATACATGTTTTCCGCCTGTGCCGATCGATTACTGTAGCCTAGACAGAGACTGCTGTGCTGCGATCGATAACTTTACAAAACAATCGAAACTGCATCATGTTATTTTTAGAATCTATGGATGATGCAATCATAAGAAACAATAACTCGAAATTACATCATGTTAGTTTTAGATGCAATGGATGATGCAATCAGAAAAAAGAATGACTTGAAATTGCGTCATACATGATATGAATTGCATCATGTTAACTGGATGATGCAAACAACTAAGCATGCATCACTTTACTGAACAAATTATAACTGGACGATGCAATCATAAGAAAGAATGACTTGAAATTGCATCATACATGATATGAATTGTATCATGTTAACTGGATGATGCAATCATAACTAAGCTTGCATTGCCCTGCTTATAACGCTATAAAAGGCAACCAATTTTTCATTTGTGGTCATTCCGCAGAGATGTGTTCGCTGGAAGCATGAAGGTAAGTGAGATATTTTCTTTGCATGACAGACTAGGAGATAGGTCCTTTATTTTAACAAGAAAAAAAACATATTTTATTATTTCGTTTAGATGAGGCAAATGGTACTCAATTTATATTTCTTCACCGATAATTAATATTTCCACGGTAGCTGCCAGAAATAATTCATTATCGTGTTTATACAAATAAAATTTAACTTTTCCGCTTACTTTTCGATGACATCCAAATAACTCTCTCATTGTTACCCTGTTGATAAAATACTTACAACCTTTTGCAAAAACCTTCGAACGGTTTAGGTCAATATTTATTTTGGTATATTTTTCTTGACTGATCGGATCATGAAGATTATCGTATTTTTGTCCGAGATTGTCTCTCAACTTCTCAAGATAATCAAAATATTTGCTGTCATCTGATTTAATAAGCGAGAGTTTATTCTGTCAAATTTACTAAAACAAATACCTGAAATTTCATCATTAAATTCAAACTGTAGTGTTTGGCCGTTAATCATCAACACCTTAACCTTAATATTAACTCCAAGGGCTAATGTTAAATTTTCAAATATTATTTCTAAAGTTTAGACAAAATTAATTAAATATGTCGGTTTGCGTAGTGTCCAATAGCTAGTGTATTACCCCGTCCTCGCAATAGCGTTGTCGTCAAAATTACTTAGTCCACGTTTTATAATTGTATCTGTTTAAAGTTTGTGATGATTTGATCTAATAACATTTGTTTTAATAAAGCTGACATTATTGTTTAGTGCTGCTTTAAAATCAATAAATTTCATACATTTTTTTACATACCCACGAGGAATACCTTTTGCTTTTTTGGGTCATTCATCGTCATCTAAAATTATGGCATACATTTTACTTCTTAATCCGACAAATTCCTTAACTGGCACAAAAATAAATTCGTCCTTAAATTTATCAATAACTTTCTTGTTAGTTGGATCATGAAATCCACTACTTGCTGGATGATCCGATAAATCAAATAGGTCACGGTGGTTATAAATATCCTGGTATACATCCTCATATTTTATATTATAAACTAGCGAATCTGTATCAGTTAACAATAAATTTGAATCTGGCCAGACTCTCTTAACAAACCCGTAGTGAAAATCGTACATCAACCACTTTGATATATCCAACACCGACGCACCAACATAAATTGGTTTATTTAACTTGAAATATGTTTTACGTCGCTGTATTGCAACAAGATTTTCATTAAATATTTTCATACTGACAAAACCGTCATCGTTAACTAATTTATACCTGCGATTTATGTCGTTTACAATCTCGAATATTTTCCATCGTCTTACCAAATACGGAACTGTTCATTAATTTGAAAAAGTAATTCTCAAATTCAGTCTTAGCATCGGCATGATGCTTGGTATTTAAATTGATATAATCTGCCATCCACCTCGACTGATTAAATTTTAACACACGATGAACTTTCCTTAAGACCAGTCCAGCATCTACTGCTTGTTTTAGGTTTTTATAATGCATCACGTAATTTCTTTCATTTAGCAAATTTGGAACTAGCTTATTAACAATCGAATTTTTTGTTGTTGTCGCTGCTCGTTGTTCAGGTGATACTAAACTATAGTCTATTACCATGGACTCTGCACAAAACGGTTGTCGTTATGTAGGTTGTGAAGTGACTTAGGATAATCAAGATCAGCTTCAACAAAATAACTAACATTTTCTAGTAAGCTTTTTTCAGTTTCTTGAAAAAATTGATCTGGAGTTATCCAGTGAAATCCACTGCACGGCATTGTCTCTGACATTACCCATTCACATAAATTATTATTATCTAAATAAATAATGTAATTTGATGGGAAGTTTTATCATAATTTTCCAGATATTTATTATTAGCTACCGCACATTTTTCTGTTATAACGCTAATTCCACCTCTGATACCTTTTTCAATAAAATTAAACATATCAACATTTGTCAAGAGATCTAATGCTATCTTGCTCGTCTTTAGCAGAGCATTTCAAGACAATGCTGGTGCAGAATAATACCATCAAGGATCTAGTCCGTAATATTTATAACTAACTTGACAAAAACTCTTGAAAACATCTGCTAGTAATAGCACATCTGTTTTCAAATATAAATCATGGTAATCACCAAATGTTTCACAACCAAATTTATTCCAGATATCTTGTGCTTAACTATATTCACCATCTAACACACCTTCACCTTTTAGCTGCGAGTAAAATTTGTCTTTGTCTGGCAGAGAAGTTTCATCAAATCTTCTCCAGTCGTCGAGATACTCATATGGAAAGACACCTTTTTTGTTAGATTGACGTAGTTTTCACGAAAGCAACTCCGAATATGGTCCAAAATGCTACCAGCTTTTACAGCAGTTTCTACAAGTTTGTCCAGTGATTCTGACATAAAGTGAAAGCTATCAATGAAACGTAATTTGCCGAGCGTAACTGACATATTTTTCAAAATCATTTGGTATACATTTTACTACATTGTCGAGTTTTAGCTTAGATTTTACTTCCTCGTTGCCAAAAGCTTCTACTGTAATATGACTATCGTAACCACGAAAATTATGTAAAACTACAGGAATAAATTTTGGAGCATGAAATTTTAAATTGAAATTGTTATGAACTGCTCCGCGATATTTACCTGTTAGATGACAATGATCTCGCACTTTATCATCACCTAATAACTTCTCACAGATATGACAATTAACTGCCTGACCGAAACTGAGATGTTCTTCAGGTGTTATTTTCATCGGAGCTGTCCTGTATAGTCTGTTTGAAATTTTGTTAACATCGGCTATGAGATTTTTAAAAAACCACACAGCCGGACTTTCAGATTTGTATGACGCTAATGATAAGGGAATTATACGACATTAAAAAAATTTAAAAAAGTGTTAGAAAATTTGAATAATGTTGGTTATTTACATGTGATGGTACGTAGTATTAAAACAGATTTTGTTACTTATAAATCACACAGATTTATTTACGAAACATTTCACGGCGCTATTCCAAATGATTTGGTTATTGATCCCATCAACAGCATTAAAACAGATAATCGTCTAGAAAATTTAGATCTAGTAACACCAAAAGAAAACACCAAACGCGGACGTGGTGGTAAGAATTTAAAAAATCCCAAAAGATCAATTATTTTAGTAAATATGAAAACTGGAGAAGAAATGAAATTTAAATCAATTTATTCTACTGCAAAATATCACAAAATTCATCCGCAATCAATAAAATTTGTAGCTGACTGCAAAACTAAATCAGCAACGAACGTTAACATTTGACAGGTTTATTTTCAAATATGACGATTAATGATGTTTCTTAATTCAGTTTTAGTAAGACAATTATGGGCAAACATCAAAACATCATCTTTATCAAATTTTAGTGTTATAAATGCACTATTATCAAGCTTATTTTTTTCTGCTGCTGTTAGAAGTATTTTATTAGAGTCACCCTGCATCACAACAACGTCAACAGAGGTATTATATCCAGACAGACATTTTCTGACCTCCTCGGCCAGTTCACTGTAATTTAATATATTAACTTTTTGATGATATTTTATCTCATTGTTAATTTATTATTATAAGTTAGATTATATTATATGAACTTAATGCAGAGACTTGCTTATATATATGCCAACGACAGCGTCGTCGACGATACAATCGCAAGTGATAAGATCACTAACGACAATTTCATCTCCGGCGATGCAGACAAATCTGCTGGTTATAGCGAAGATGAAATTTTATTTCACAACAACGACGACGATGAAGTAGTTGACGACATCGACGCTGTCGTTGACAAAAAAAATTACAGCAGACCGACAACTGGACGATATAATATGTTAAATATCATATCACTAAAAAAATAATAAAATTTAATTTTACTGTTGCCGAACAACACATATTTTGGCAACTTATAAAACCTTGTCTTGGTGTAAAAATAACTGGCCAGCAAAGGAGCATAAAATGCGATTTTATTTTTGTTAAAATATTCAATTTGATGCCAGTCGATAATGCAAGAAAATTACATTTAATTTCCTTGTGCAGACCGGTCAAATGTTAATCTGTACTTATGAAGTACGAACAAATATTTATTTCAAAACTGACCGAGTTGGCACCCAACTATTAAATTTATCGCTGTACCCGCGCCATTTAACTAAACTTTTGTTGCCGCGCTTCCTAATAACTTTATCAATAACAAATATATCTTGTTCTGTTTTTTGAGTTCTTGTTCATACAAACTGCCAGTTATAGGTTCACCCGATAAATCTTTTAACGCATATGTCACTGATATTGTTAAAAGTACTTTATCAACAGCAAATACTTCTTCGCTCCAGTTTGGAGTAAATCCTTTCTCGAACACCTTTTTCGTCAGAGAAGTTCGAACTTTATCACCAACTTTAAATTTATGTCTGCGGTACATGTTTTCATTTGCTAGTATTGGATTTTCAATTGCGTCGTTCGGCGACATCCTTGTGGTTCGGTGCTTCGTGTTATTATACTCAGCAACAATTTTCTGTAAATTGTCAATATATTTATTTGTATTTTTAGCTGTCAGATATTTGTGGATTTTTTCGTTTAGTGTACGATTGAATCGCTCGACGACAATGCTCTTACCTTCATTTCCAGTGACATATATTTTGATGTTATTTTGTCCCAAGAACTGCTCAAATATTTTATTAAAAAATTCTGCTCCATGATCGGTCCAGATTCTGTTTGGTTTTCTTTCTGTGCTTGTTATTATTTGTTTTAACGCATCAGTTATTGACGTTCCTGTCTTATCTGAAACTGGTATACTAAAAGCATATTTGCTAAAAACATCTACAACATTAGAAAGATATCTCTTATTATTGTTAAATTCAGCTAGATTTGACACATCAACTAAATCTATCGCCCAGATATCATCAACGGCATTTGCGACAACTTTACGTCGCGTAAACTTTTTTTCAGGTTTGTGTAGCTCTAACGCCAGACCATCATATAATTCTTTTCCTAGTCCTAATTTATATTTTGATCCAATAAAACCCTGCACCAGCTTTCTGTCAACACGCTCTCGCATATTCACAGGTTTCATATCACGAAGTTAGTCTAACATTACTTTATCACAGCCGTGCTTATCTTGTTCGTTATCACGATAACAAATGTCGTGGCGCATTGCTATTGCATCAATTTGATTGTAAGGCTCTTGTCCTGGCAACGGATTATCGTTCTCGTCAAGTTGTTTATCTAGCGGATTATAAGGTCCAGTATATTTATGGCTTGGCATTGTCCAACCGCCTTTTGATTTTGGTAATTTGCCAATCAATTTGTGTATATCTATACCTGTTCCAATTATTTCTCTCTTGTTGCATTGTTGACAGTATGTAACAATTTTATTTTGCTCAAGACAGAGATCTCTATCACAATCGCACTCGCATATCATTATTTATTTCATAACGGACAAAATATTTTTCACAAAAAATAATTTTATTATAAATCCGAAAATATTTCTGAAAAAAATTCAATTTTACCTGTTTTTTAGTCAAATTCTGACGTTTTTTTCGACCATTTTGCCTGTTTTTTTAACGATTATTTTGCTCCGATTTCTCATTTTTTACAGGTCAAACCCCGAGGGGGTTAACGAGAATTCAACATAGGAAAATTGAAAAATCGATTTTTTGCTAGATTTTGTCCAATTTTTCCACAATATTTGCAATTTTTCATAGATTTCAGGCAAAAAACCCCAGAAAAACCCGGTAAAAACCAAGAAAAAATAGATTTTTCAATTTTCCTATGTTAATTTCCCGTTAATCCGCTCGAGGTTTGACCCGTAAAAAATGAGAAATCGGACCAAAAATAAAATACAGTGGGTACTTATCTTCGTCAGAGACAGTTAATCATCTACTAAAATAACTTTGCCACATGCTCCAGATCCGGACAATTTCTTTAAAAACACTTTTTCCTTCTCCGCAGATTGTACAAATACTCCTTAATATTGTCCCATTGTTCTTTGTTTTTTCTGTTGTTTCATCGCTATTCTCTGTTTTAGTTTTGCACTTGAGACAGTACGATGACATTTATATCTACAAGTTTATACAAAATTCACCGCAATCTCATCATTAGCATGAGAAGGTTGCTTGTCAAACTGTAAAATAAATTTTAAAAAATCAGGGGATTGGGACATTTATTTTATAAACATCACGCAATAATATCCACAAGCAGAAGTTCCAACAGGCTGAATTTGATTAGATGAATAATTTATTATTTTATATTTTCGAGACATGTATTTTTTTATTTCGTCACTTGGTGGAAGTCCAAATGAATCAAAATAATTATTACCGTAGACTGCTACCCAGTGCTTGCCTGATCCGTCGCTGAAATCTTGTATATTTATCACACACGAACCATCGGGAAAATGACCTAGTTCATCTTTAGAATAAACTCCACGGAAATGTTTTACTCTTTTTTTAGTTTATCAAGTATATCAAAGTTGCTTAACGCAGCCGCGGAAGATTTCATCCCCGCGTGCCTGGCAATCTTATTCCTCGGCCGATTCGCAGCAGATTTGGCAGTAGACTTTCAGCTACTCCCGCCAGCAATGGTCCTATAAATCTGCCTTTCCTTATTCACGATCGTGTCTTTTTTTTGGTTGTTGTCTTTCTTACCGTTTTTCGTTTGGGCATTATATTTATCTTTAAACAAACATTTTCTTTATTCCGTCTCCGGAGACGACTTTTTTTTGTTGCGTCAGATACTGCTCCAGATGCTGCTGCTAATCCTAATGTACCAAGTACTGGCAAAATTTTAGGTATTAACGTTTGTGCCATTACAGATAATGCCGGCCCGAAGAAACCACCTCTAACGACGATGTCGTTTGCCATCGCAGTTATTTGTGTGCCACTTAAATTGAAAACAAAAGGTTTTTTTGCGATCGTATCTATTTACTTGTTTTTTGGTTAACATTAATTTTGTTAAAGTACCTTTGTCTCTATATTTTATTTTTAATGATACCTGCCTCTGCTTTGCAATACCTTGTCGGAGTTTTTTTAACTTGGCCATCAGTCAGATATATTTCTTTTACAATATATTTTGTCATTATATAACGATTACAGATTAAACTAAACTTGGACTGACATTTTATCTCCTACAGAGTCAATTGTAACAAATCTGTCGCTGATCGCTAGCGCATATACATACAACTGTGCCACAGGAACTGCACCGAGTGTCCACGTAATTTCAATATCAGCTGTAGATTCGACAGCTCTCTCGTTGTGTTTACTAACATCAAAATAAAATATTGGATAAAGTATACGAAATTCTTCCATAGAAATTTTAGATCCGTCTCCGACATCCTGATATTTCTGCATTGCATCGAGCAGGTACATATATGGCCGAGATACGTTTTTATTAGCGTCATTTGCAAAATTACATTCTATCGCTCGTTCCGGATACTGCTTTGAATTTAGTCTGACATCGGCGCTATCTAATATTGCATTATTTTGTTGTTGGTTACCACGTCGCGCTTGCTGCTGGAAGACAACAAATAATTGTCTAGGTAACTGTTCACTTGATGTTGTTGTGACACGCCATGTGTAGTCGGTGGTATTTGGAACTGCTGTTTGATATATTTTATGTTGCTGAAAATAAATTCTGTTTGTGTGTTTATCGAGTATATTATTTAATTCTGTCATTTTAGTGATTGACGGTGTTATTCGTGGCATCCACAGTGCAAGTTTGTTTATGATAAACTGTACATCAGCTCCGCCAGCTCTAAGTAGGCAGTCGTTTTGTTCTGCCCGGTCCAGGATAAGTGTATGTTTAACTCCACGAAATACCTTGTTAAAATCGCGACAAAAGCCAAATATTGTACTTAACGGCAGCATCATTGTAATTTGACGTGATTCTGCTGAAAGTGACTTCCTTCTGGAATACCCTTCATTGTAAAGTTTATTTCTTACGCTAATTGCCCCGTTAACTAAATTTAACATTTCAGTGCCGGTTGCAGCTGCACCTGGTGGTGTTATACCAAGATTATTACAAGCAGCGATAAGTGAGACTCTTGTAGCATTTGAATCAGCGCCTGCATCTAGTGCGGCTATACCAAAATTGACGGCATTAGCAATGAGAAATTTTCTGACAATTACAACATCTGCAGCGGCATCAGCTCCGTGCTCTAATACTCCTTTTGAAATAAATTCTCCAGATACAGTTCCAGCCCCAGTATCTTTAAACCACATCATATTAGTTGCAGTTGATATGGAGTAATCGTCGGAAAACGAAATAGTATTTAAGATTGTACTTGCAAATTGCAGGTGACTTGAAATATCTTCTACTGTTTGATTGGCTATTTGATATCGAGCACTTCTGAATAAACACCAGCCATTATTTATAAGAGCTACTTCTGTGCCTGCTCCGATATTAGCAGGTGGATTAGCTACTGTCATAATCTGACCACGAACTTCCAATATTGCTTTGTGAGGCAGCAGAAATACATCTTCGTCTCTGGTATTAAATGTTCTAACACCAGCTTTATTTGGTTCATTAGAATTTTCGTCGAGATATTCAACATACTCAAATTAGGTTACTGTGTCGTCGGTGTCATAAGTTTCTGCTAAATCAAGATAATTTTTAACAGACATTTTTTATTTATTTGGTTACATAAATTTTGTCATCAATCACGAAGTCGATAGCGAAGCTATTGTGGCGCTGTTGCTTAAGATAATTTTTGTATAATTTGTTCGCCTTTTGGCGATAAAATTTTTTTACTGTTTTGTCATCCGGTTTCCTGTTTCAGCTGTTGGGGCGATATCTGATATAATTTGTCTTATGTTTGGCGCGCCCCTCACCTTATCAGCTATTTTTGGACCCACCGCAGTTGCAGCGGCAGATGCGGATCCAGTTGCAAAAGCTTTCGATGCGTCAAGTGCAATTGGTGCAACTTTATTCGCTATTCCTGGAACATTTTCAATAATTTTAGTAAATATATTTCCCCAAAATCCTCCCACTATTTTTCTCCTGTGAACTTTTTTTTTCATTATATCAATGGGGTTGTATAATTTTACGCCGACAACTACGTTGTCAATCACGAAGTCGGTAACTGTGCTACTGCGCGCGTAGGTGCAGGGAATAGTAACAACTTCATTATTCAAATCCAACTGCCGTCTAGATTGATCTGTCAATTGCATATTTATTTGTGTTATCTGATTTTCAACATTTAACGGATAATAAATAACTTTCCGCGGATTAATTTGCATAAGCGAGCCCGGTGGAACGTCCGGCGAAAAAACTATATATTGTTTGTCCTTTACTACCCTGGGCTGAGTAAGATCCAGTTGCAATAGAGCAATTTAATAATATTGTGTTTACGTCAGTTATATTTACTGGCAGTTCACTGTCATGCGTTATGGTTTGATTAGAAACAGCACCATAACTTTCATGAGAAAATCCTATTAACGATGCAATACTTGTTGGTGATGAAAATTCGATTAACATACCATCTTTTAATGTTATTCAGGATCTTAACGTGTTATAATTTGGTGTTAGCTCAAAATTGTCAGCGTTATTAGTTCTTTTATTGTTTTATTTAGATCGGTGACATTATAAGCTCCTTGCGGAATTTTAAATGTTTTCCGCTGTCGATCAGATAAAGTAGTAAACGTAAAATCATCATTCGCCCCAGTTTTTCCGTTAGCCATAGAATGCCATGCCGTGCATGAAATTAGTCCGATCTCATATTGTTTTTCAGGATCCAGTTGTATTGATGGAATATAATTTACTGAAAAATTTGCTCTATAACATGTTCTTTGCGATGAGTCGAGTAATAATATTGTTGACATTTATATAAGATCGTTATGTAAAATTTCGTATTCGTCAGATGTTAATAAATTTTTCCTATGTCAAATGATCAAGTATGTCAATAATTTCACTGTCAATTTCAACACCAACATTTCCAGCTTCTTTTGACGATATCAATAACATTAATCTACCCATCATCTCAGATACTGATGTAAATATTTTTACCCCAGAGACGAAGTTTATCATGACCATCAAATACAGCTTTAAATTTCTTTCCTGACTTACTAAGTTTTTTATTTCGAAAATCAGTTTCAACAGCTTTAAAAACACTGGCAATAACTCCATCTCTAGCTTTTTCAGAAAATTTTTGAGTATCTTCTACTGCGGTAGTTTCATAAAATTTATTGTAAGCTTCTGAGCCATCTTTTCTAATATTATTTAATTTTTTAATGAGATTATCGTATTCGCTTTGTGTCCATCGATCAATATTATCAACATCTTTAATATTATTATCTGTCATAAATTTACGATATTCTGTTTCATGTATTTTTTCTGTTATTTCTTTTTCTAATTCTTCTTTTTTATTTGATAAAAACAGTCGTCTTTCTTGTTCTTTTTTTTTCAGTCTGCATTCCTATCACATCTGGATCTGATTCTATTCTAATATGTTCATCATAATTAGCAACCAACCGACTTAATTCAGTTTGTCTAGCAATAGGATCTTTTATGTCGTCTGAGACAACCTTATCAGCTCTCATACGTATGAGATCTAGTTCTTTTGCCTCAGTACTCAAACCACTAGTACTACGTTCCCTAAAAAATATGTTATTTTTTATATTACGGATAGCTTTGATATAAAGATCTGCGATAATCCCGCGCCTGTACAACATACTACTTTTTCCGTAGTTTTCATTTTCCAGTTTTACATCGTCGAGATGTTTCTTACTTTCTTCTGCTATTTCCGTTAACTTTTTAATATTTTCTTCCACATTGTAATCTTGTTTTTGAATATCATATATTCTTACATTTTTAAAATTGTATTCTCTGTTAAAAAAATTCATACTCAGGATCTTTTATTTGATCGTTTATATTTTTAGAGCATATTCAAATTGGGTTTTTTCCCATGTTTTTCTATAAGATTCTTCTTCTTTGCGTATCATCTCACCTTCTATTTTTCTTTCAATCGGCTCAACTAATGTTACTTGTGCTAATCTTTGCTCGAGTGCAAACGGATTATTTAATAGCCGTTTTAGTTCATCTTGTCTAGCAGCAGGATCAGCATTATGTTTTAGAAGGTCTCTAGCTAAACTTACATTTTCTTCATCAGATCTTCTAATACTTTTTGCAGCAGCAGCTTCTTGTTTTTCTTTAACAAGTCCGACTAAACCTTTTTCCTGTAGTTGTTTAACTTCTTCATCTGATAGCGGCCTAGTTTCAGGTTGTTTTCCAAATAGCGCCCCAGTAACTGGCTTGAGAGCTGTAGTTGCTGCTTCTGCGGCAGCTATTTGCCCACGTCAGGCTTGCTGTACTCGCTGCTTAAATTCTGCTTGAGACTGAGCAAGTTTTTTTTAAATCTTCTATATGTTTCCTGTACTTTGCTCGTTTATCCATTTTATATCAAACTAATGTAGATAATTTTTAATACAACAGCGAAACATTTTTTCGGATCGTGTGTAAGCTTATCGAACAAGAAAAAGTTATACTTATCTGCCGTTGACTTGTGATACAGTTCAATAAATTTATCTTTTGTTACGTCGCCACATTGTTCGTTTGCAATATTCCTGACGTCCACGTTGTCCAGCCCTGGAACTAATATAAAACAACCAGTATTTCGCCGAATAAATCTGTCAACGTTATAAAAACCTTGGGCTAAATAAATAGAATTACATTTTTTATTACGCAACAGTGAAAAATATGATCTTATTTTATTCATCTCCGTATTGTTTAGCGGAATATCATCAAAAACAACTATCTTATGCTCGTCCGAGTCAATTTCACTAACTGGAATAAGTTCTTCTGGTTGTCTGTTAATAAAAATATCTTCACCAGCCTCAAGATCATCACGAAGTTTGTTATTGTATTCGCAAAGCAATTCGTATTTTTCCTGTTGAGGATTAATTGTATAAATATAAACTCGATTGTAATTAAAATTATCGCCCAACAGCAAGTTCATAAGCAAATTTGTTTTCCCTGACCCTGTGCGGCCAACAATAAGATAATGACAATCTGGAAGTTCGTTGTTGTGTACATGTTTCAGATGTCTGTCTGTATCAAAATTTAATATCGACATATTATAAAAATTGTTAGACAAAAAATAAATAATGAGCTATTATACAAAATTTGGAACAACATTAGGAGATTCGCTGGAGATTATAACTACAAACTGCAATTTTGATTTATCTGGTTACCTGAAAAAAACTGGCGATACGATGACAGGAAACCTGTCTAGGTCAAATCGACGAGTATTAGGTTTAGAAACGGCGTACCCACCACCAAGGGTTGAGCTTACACAAGATGTTAGTTATGCACAACTAAAATCAGTTGACGGCAACAAGTTAGACAAGGCCGGCGGAAATTTAAGCTGTCACTTAGATATGTCAGGAAAAAAGGTTGTAGGCTTGGAGACTGGATACCCACCAACAAACTTAAATCAAACCCAAGCGGTAAGTTATTTACAGTTAAAGTATGTGGATAATAACAAACTTGATAAAACCGGTGGAATAATTGCAGGTATTATTAACATGTCCGGTCGACGAGTGTTAGGTTTAGAAACTTCATATCCGCCAGCAGATTTAACGCAAGCGGTACGTTATGTGCAACTAAAATCAGTTGACTACAGTAAACTTAACAAAGCCGGCGACACAATGACAGGAGACCTGTCTTTGTCAGATTCAAAAATAACTGGATTACCGACAACTTCACCACCAGCTAATGATACTGATGCTATTAGTTATGCTCAGTTAAAAGAAGATCTTGCCCCATACTTTAAAAAATCCGGTGGACCAATGTCAGGTAACATAAACATGAGAAGCAACAAAATGACTGCGACATATATTCCAGTTAATCCTAATGATCTAACAAATAAAGCGTATGTTGATAGTCTGTCTAGTGGTATAAAACGAACTAAAGATATATTCCAACACTTTTCAATGCAACTGACAACCAAGTTGGGTTTGAGGTAAGCGCATCATCGTATTATCCTGAAAATTATCCTCATTACGATTTCTCTGATAGACACGAGTGGACGACAAACGGAGAAGTTGAAAATTTTTGGATTAAAATCAAATGTCTTACTGCAGTTGCTATTTGGCAATTTAATTTGCGTGGTCGATTAAATCCTAGTGTTGGTCGAATTTATAATTGGCGGTCTGAAGGATCAAATGATGATATTAAATGGGCAACATTGTAAAGCACAAATAATACGCATATCACAACAACACAATATTTTACAATTCCGATAGAAAAGACTGTTAACAAGTACTTGTATTTTCTATTGTATGTTGTCGCTGCTGAACATCCGTTTCCAGGACTGACAGCATTTCAAATATACACACTCGATGATCAAATATAATCTGCTATAAAATAATGTCAGAACCACCAATTATAACTGTTGCTAGGGAATTTTATAATAATATTTTTAACCCCACCAGAAAGGTTGGGGACGAATCACTAGCGGCACGTGTAATAAATACCAGAAACAAATTTTCAATTCCAATGATAAACTCTCCACTGTCAGAAGAAGAAAAAAATTTCTTCTTGTTATGCATATGCGAGGACCACAACTAAAAAAAGCACTAGAAAACTTTGATATTATAAGCAGATACTGTCATCCTGATGATTGTAGAGAAGAACAAGAACAAGTTGAAATCCTGTTTTAAAAAATTTTGCTTGAGTTTGATTTTAAAAATTTAGATTTGCTAATGCGATCAAGTTTATTAAAAGCACGAGTAGCGCAGGTGGAAAAGCAAATGAACGATAACCATGATCGTCTCGACAAACTATCAGAATCTAGATTAATAGGAATAAGAAGAAATAGGAAGTTAAATAATAGTTTTTTTAAAACGAAACGTTTTTAGGTATCTCAACATGTACTACCACGACAAAGAAACCCTAATTAAAATTATTACTATGACGGTGGATACGGAGTTAATTATTAAAGTGTATGCAAACACAATTTTGCCAATGATACGTAAAAAGGACCCAGAATTTGGTCCGATTATTGTTGACAGGTCTCTAAAAATAATCAAAGATTTTGACAATGAAATTAGTTATCTTAGTGATGATGAGCGAAGAAAGTTTTTTGACGAAGTCAGACAAACAAAGTTGGAAGAAAAGTCTGGTTCTTATTGCGACATAGGTGAAGCAGACGATATTCCATTTCCGTCAGTCCAGCGCTCTAGACAATTATCATTACATAATTATTACAATGAAATTGAGAAAATATTCACAGAATCATACACAATATTATCAAATCGAATAGTCTTTTTTAAAAAAATTACTCCCATTTTACTTTCAGATGTGGGATTATTAGAAAAAGAAGCGCTCCAAAAATTAATGTTAGCAAATTTCGTGGTCGCATATGCAATTATCAGACAACATCTCGTCCTTAAAAATTTCACGTTAGATCAGTTGAGTTTAGTATTAGGGTATATCGATGAAACAGAAAGCGATTACAGTAATTTGGTAAATAAAACAGATTTGTACAAGCGTGAAATATCACACACGTTTGATTCATATGCTTGATTAAAGAAAAGTGAGGTACTAACAGATGAACGATACGATAATACTTCGTCAGATGTTTCTGACAAATACAGACTGTTTATAGCTGATCCTAAAAATAATAAATTTCGTGAGTTTCTCGATTCGATTGTTGGTACCAGAACTTTTGCTTTTGTTTAAATATTGTATAATAAAAAAAAACCCAACAGATTGTCGATTTCAATCATATTTCAGAAAATATTCCAAAACAAGATGTTGACGTACTAGTACAGTATTACAAATTTTATCATAAAACCTTTGGTGTGTTAAACAATGTTATAGGTATTATAGGTATTGCCTGTAAAATAGCTAGTATTACTTACAAAAAATTACGTGATCAGATACGATCTTATTTGCGAGGTGTAAATTTTGATATGGACGATTTTTAATACGCGAGTTTCGTATTACTGTTAACGGATATCCTACCAATGAGGGTAAGCAGATATGAAAAAGATTATCATAAAATATAGTTATAGTTTGCTTGATAAATGAAACCAACTTTTTAGGTTCTGTACCAGTATATCTTAAATCAAATCCAACATATCTTATTGAGGGCGGATAAAAAGACATTTTATATGAGATAAATCTTAAAGGACCTGGGAACCTCATCTTCTCTTACTACTATACCTGCCGCTGAAAAATTTGATAATTGACAAAAAAATATAAATTGAGCACCATTTACCTCATCAAATTATGAAAATCTGAACGAAATTTCTAGAATGTTCTTTGTTAAAACAGAGGACCTATTTCATAGTCTGTCAAGCAATAAATTTTCAAGAAAAATCTCACTTACCTTTCATGCTTCCATCGAAACACATCTCTGCGGAATGACCACAATGGAACATTTGGCTGCCTTTTAAAGCGTTATAAAACTTCCATCACGTGATTTCCAGAAAATTCTATTACGCAGTTATAATACCCAAGCGCTAAATCCCGTGTTCTCCAGAAAATTCTGTAACGTCTGTTAAATCACGTGATTTTTCTGGAAATTTCCAGTTTTTTCTAGTAAAGTTACAGACACATGTGTCCCTTTGGAAAATCAAACACTGACAAGAGAGCAGAGTGATGCAAGCTTAGTTATTATTGCATCATCCAGTAATAATTTGTTCAGCAGAGTGATGCAAGCTTAGTTATTATTGCATCATCCACGGATCTAGGAATAACATGCAGTTTCGATTGTCTAGTACATTTATCGATCGCAACACAGCAGTCTCTGCCTGGGCTACAGTATTAGATCGGCACAGGCAGAAAACACGTATAGTTCGAAAGGTATGTCTGTTATAGAATATCTGGAATGGGGGAGGGGTTTCTCTGACAAATATGCTTTGGAGGGGAAGGGGATCTGAAATCTAGAAACCCCGTTAATACAAATATCGTTTTAGAGTGGGAGAGGGGGTCTTCTCCTGACAAATATATTTTCTAACCTGTTTTTAGTTAAGCTACATGTTGGTTACAAATAAGTTTTGAGGAGGGGAAGGGGGGAGGGGAAAGGGTATTAAATCTAGAAACCTCATTTTCCTCTACTACTAGTATCAGCCGAGGACATAACATAGCCAGTGCAAAGCAATGTGGTCATGACAGATTTGATACGAGTGTAGAGCAATTTGGGGATGATAGATTTTATAAGAATTCGGTCAAGACATTTGATACCAAAATAAAGCGATTCGGTCATGAAAAATTTGATAAGGATTTGGTCATGAAAGATTTGATAAGGATTTGGTCATGACACAATTTATCAGGATTTGATCATGACATATTTGATAAGGATTTGGTCATGACACCCTTGATAAGGATTTGATCATGATAGATTTGATAAGGATTTGGTCATGGAAGATTTGATAAGGATTTGGTCATGACACATTTGATAATGATTTGGTCGTGACAAATTTCATAAGGATTTGGGCATGACAGATTTGATAAGGATTTGGTCACAACACATTTGATAAGGACATGGTCATGATAGATTTGATAAGGATTTGATCATGACACATTTGATAAGGACATGGTCATGACAAATTTGATAAGGATTTGATCATGACACATTTGATAAGGATTTGGTCATAACACATTTGATAAGGATTTGGTCATGACACGATTGATTAGGATCTGGTCATGGCAGATTTGATAACGATTTGGTCATCACAGATGTGATAAGGATTTGGTCATGACAAACATTTTATCAGGATTTTGATCATGGCACATTTGATAAGGATTTAGTCATAATGTATTTGATAAATAATTGGTCATGACAAATTAAATAAGGATTTGGTCATGACACATTTGATAAGGATCTAGTCATGGCACATTTGATAAGGATCTAGTCATGGCACATTTGATAAGGATCTGGTCATGGCACATTTGATAAGGATCTGGTCATGACAGATTTGATAAGGATTTGGTCATGACACATTTGTTAAGGATTTGGTCATGACAGATTTGATAAGGATCTTGTCATGAAAGATTTGATAAGGATCCTACCAATAAAGTATGTGAAATATATGTTTATCAGAAGTAATCGATTCCGTAGAAATTTGGTCATAGCCAGTTTGATTGTACCTGTTGTGCAAGTTCTTTATGATACTGTTGTATTGTTATCCACAAGGTAAAACTGTTCAATAACTTTGCTTTGCTACAGAGAAGAAAATACTCAATAAAAATAACAGGCGCGGGATACTTTTAGGCAGACACTGTTTGAAGGATTTTCTTCCTATTTGATCTCTGTGCGATTTCTCTCTGAAAATGAATCGACAGCAGATCATTCTGATAACATCTATGAAAATTAATAGATTGCAGATCATTCTGATAACAACCTGTTTAAACGGTTGTTGACTAGGGAAAAAACGCAATTTAAGCATTTGAGCACTTTAATATACGTTTACAAATAATCTCTACTAAGGTTTGGTAGACACTACAATTATTGCACAAAATAATTCAAAAATCGATTGTATATCAATCCGGTAGGAACCAGCTTGCAGTCCACAAAAAAAAAATCATTCTCATACTATTATCTGGCTCGTTTAATGTGATTAATTTTCTTTCCACTGATTTAGATTAATAAATTTGTGTAGTGGCTGTACTTCATTAAATTTGCACAGTGATTATGATAACTTCGTGACATAAAGAATAGCCAACAGTTAATACGACTTGATTCCACATGTCATAAGCTGGTCTAACAAGTTCATGAAAATCAGAAACATCGTTTATTTCAAATTTGCAGAGGAACACGTTATATATGACCTTGATAGCTATATGTTGACAACAATCGTTTAGAAATACTTACAAATATTATCGTGTGATTTGTACCGATTTGTAATGATGATGTTATCACAAACATATTACGTTTACGAGTCATACGGTTATAAGTATAATTCCTAAAGGGAGCCATTTCCTTTGATATCACTTCATTCAGAATCCTGAAATAGGAAATAATAGAAATAAGCATTAAACTGGAAGTATTTCTTTCAGAAAAATATATAGCATAAATAGATTGAAAACTTTAAATCCAGTAAAAAGAATTTTTTAAATTCCTATCCAAATGGCATTTTCTAAGTATTTGAGGAATCATGACACAAGAATCTTGATGTTATAAATCTCTTGTTTGATTGGGATTGCCCAAAAAATGTCCCTTTCTACACAATGTAAATTAGTTTTGCTTTATTTATATGAAACAACTTGATTTATTACAACATCGTTCCTTGTGATACACACCAAGTTGTATATAGGATGATATTAAAGGCATGTTTTAAAACCGTATGTTAAGTCTGCGTATATTGGTCAAAGGGAACTAACTCCTTCAAGATTATCTCATGAGGCGGAATATTATCCCTTCACATTTACAATTCCTGCCATATGAGAAAGACACAAATGCGTATTGAATTGAACTATCTGTCTTGGAATGTGTTATACTTTAAAAGACATTCAGTATTTTAATCATATAATATTAAGAACAAATTAAATTTACATTTCTTGCAAACTATGGAGGAATCCTATTGCAACCAGAATTCATTTGGTTATAAATCCATACTTTAAAATTGGGATTGAACAAAAAATTTCATCCTACTCTCTATGGATTAATTTTTTGTTCTGCATGCATATCAAATGACCGTCACACATTGGAATTTATTTGATCATACTTCCCCAACTCCCCAGTATTCACTAACAGAGAAACTGAATTAAAATAGTTGACATACAATAAACGTGGAGTAGTTTCCCTTAACTATATCGTATCAGCACAAATTTCATACACCCAACATATGAACTACTATTAGAAAAATGGGGAATGTCGCATTGCTCTTGATGATTCTCCAACACAATTAAACACGACATTACGTAGACGAAATATGTACTCACTTTAGTGAATTTTGCACTAAAAACAATATCTCAAGACCACCTTCCAATTAATATTCAGACAACTACACAATGCATTAAAAACAATACCTCAAGATCACCTTCCAATTAATATTCAGACAACTACACAATGCATTAAAAACAATACCTCAAGATCACCTTCCAATTAATATTCAGACAACTACACAATACATTAAAAACAATATCTCAAGACCACCTTCCAATTAATATTCAGACAACTACACAATGTCTACCATAAGATACTTTAAAACCGAACATACAACGTGCAAACCGGAATCTTGAGATAAGACAAAATTATTTACAGTATGCCACTCTTTTGTGACTCTAGTCTTGAGACTACACAAAATTACCGCAATATACCACTCGCGTGTGACTCGATTCAGTATATTTTAGGCAATAAACAACTGAAATCAGGTCTCAACACATGTTCATTCCAAGAGGTGCCAACGAGAACACGCCAAAAACATACGTCTAGTCTACACATACAGACATTTGGTCCAATAGGTTTACGAATACAAAAAAAGCAAAAGAATAGTCTTTTGCCTGGGTGGACAGACGAACATGCAGACGGACGAACGTAGTGAATCACACATAACGCCGACATTACAAAATCTAAATCTTAAGCTTAAATATATTTCTCCTCAACTAAATCAACGTTGATTGAAAATAATCAACGAGGAATGAAACCTGGGTTGATTTCTCGGTGAATTATACTTCATCGTTATAAAACTAATCCCCGAGTATTTTCATGCTTGGTGGTGAAGTCAGCGATCTGGCGGTTTTTTTAATTGCTAATGTAATGATTCCAGGCTGGCTTCGAGTTGGTATTAATACAGCATGATGGTCTCAATTGTCAATTTCTATTTAACCCACAACAAGACTATATTTAAGTGTATTCGATGGTTTCTTAACGCCACTTGGACGCAGATATTTATCAACAAGTGGAACGAAATTGTTATCAATGCTAGCCTCCACTATTATCTGGTCCAGCAAACTCCGCAACCTAATCACCACGTTTAAAATCCATCAGTTAAATGTAAAAATAAGTCTTAAGCACAAATGCTAAAGACGTTTAAGTACCAGAACGGACAGAGGTGAAATTCTTCAAACTGAACTTTAGCTCTAGCCATCAATGATATCGATGCCGTATATATGAACAATTTTGGAAACGGTGTCATGTTCGCTATGTATTCTTATAACAGGCTGATTGTCTATCAATGATGTAGATGAACTCCATTCGCTATGTATTCTTATAACAGGCTGATTGTCTATCAATGATGTAGATGAACTCCATCCACAGTAATAACAGGATACAATAAATAAATACGATCCAGACTCGCGCGCCGTTAGGTTGTGAGGTTTAGGTTTAACAAAACCATCCAAGTCAGTAAAAACAGTTCGACCATCTCTTTTTATATGGTCAGTTTTGCTTCACCTTTGCTGGTCAGCGGTCTTGGCTAATTTAAAAATGAAGATGCTACAGAGGGTAATTGTAAGAGCACCTGGGTGGTTCTTGCATTCACGTAGTTTGTTTTTTTTTATAAAAGTACACGATACACCACAGTCCCTATTTCGTTGATTCTGCCAGGTTTTACATGACGGCAACACGTAGCTTCAAAAGAACAGCTTCCATGTCTACGTTAGGCGTTTTAAGTTTTCTAGTTTAATCTTGGAAAATAACAAGCTTCCCCAGGTAGACATCGACATCAACTTTGATGGTAAACTCAGGTAAATTCGCTTTGGTAGAAAACTTGGCCAGAACCACATCGGGGCCGCCACGGGTCCCTGTGCGTAGCGTCCGTAAATGTTAAGAGGCATTTCGTATGCTATCAAGCGTACTTTTTAAGTAACAATGTCAAATTAACAAGCACTTTCGAGAGCATGTAGTGTTTCAACAACAAGTGTCGGTGCATGCCTGTACGAGTCAAAATACAGATAATATCGAAGTGTTACAATGTATGCAACCCAATGAGTCAAGTCCAGGTTATTGATGCCGGTTTTCATCGTTTGAGGCAGCATAACGACACTTCTGAAACGCGTGACTGACTTTGAATGGCGAGTAAATCACGATTGATCAATGAAGGCACTGCGGTCATCATCGGCGAGTTCTTCTGCAAGTCGTACCGGGTAGTCGAGGACTTCTGTCTGTGGGTATTATGAGTCATCCCGGATAGTCGAAGGCCTTTTCTTGTCTTATTCGACCCCCATCACTTTTTTAGAGCCAACCGGATGTGGTTCCAACAACTTCTAACGCAGCTGCATTTGCAACGATGGATGCAATGCATGCGAGGGATGGAAATATTCCTTCCGTCTTTTGCATTTATGCCACTTGTGACTTCAATGTCACGAAGATGTTCTTTTATTTGGCCTCTGGTTTGTTTGAAGTTGCGTTTGGGTTAGCCACACGGGGATAACTCCATTTACCTTTGCCGGAGAATGGGTTAATGTAACTCCACCACACACGTCTTTGTTGGGATTGTGGTGTGGCATGTCTTTGTTTGATTTGTTTGGCTTGGGGTGTAGTATGTGTTTGTTGAGCTTGGGGTGTAGATGTAATTGGAGTGTAACAAAAAGTTTTCGCTGCTGTTGATGTTTTTTTTTATCTCAGGCTTTGGAAAATCTTACCAGTGTAGGTGTAAGTAAAGGTTTGCGCGTAGGAAAATCTTAGCTGTGGGTCCATGATCGTTTTCGGATTCGTGTTCATGTGTGTTTATATATTCGGATTTGGGCTTGTATACAGATTGGGGTTTGTATAGTTATTCGAGATCGAGACAGTATTCGGCTTCTGGTTCGTAAGATATTCACGGATGAGGTTCAGGTAGGTATATGTTCTATCCATAACTTATCACCTTGCTCTATCTATACATGCATGATGTACATACGCAAAATAATTCCACACATCACCGGTACAAGTGCACTACCTAAATACCTATTTTGGCCATTCACGGTTCATGTGCTTATCATGTGTTTTCTATGGTCTTTTCAACATGCAATGGAGACCTCTGCCGTCATATAATGTCTCATGCAGAAACGTGTCAAAGTTATATGTTCTATTTGTAATGTCAGGCATACAGTGGAGACCACAATCTGCTATCACATCATGTTTTTTGCAGAAAAGTGTCAGGCACACAGTGGAGACCAAGATCTGCTATCACATAATGTTTTTTTGCAGAAAAGTGTCAAGCACACAGAGGAGACCATGATCTGCTATCACGTAATGTTTTTTTTTACAGAAATGTGTCAGGCACACAGTAGAGACATTAAGTTTGGGCAGATACGTGTCGATGTATAGAGGCCTGCACCTCCAACTCATCGTGTACCCTCACCTACTCTGTTGCCGCTGTCACATCGCTACAGGATTTGAAGGTATCTTGTGTGGAATGGTGATGATGTAGGACTTGTCCGTGACATGTATTTAAGTCAAGGAAGTTTGCGCAGTCTCCCACGCTCTTTCTTCCAGGCCCGTCTAAATCTAGCGAGACGATTGGAAATAAGTTTTCGTGCAGTGAATCACCTTAATGTTCTACTGCACATGATCTGATGCACTGCGTTGCAGCTACTGTCATCTGCTTCATATATGGGGTAGGGAGGAGGAAATACTACTGATATTCATAATTAACTCCATGCCGATGCTATCGTTGTTGAAATGTAGAAGATCTAACATTAGAGTTCATTTCAAAAGACAGGAATTGTTGATAAGTGTATTACACTGCGTTTGAAATGAGTACAAAATGTAAGGATCTATTTAAAACATTAAAGTATTTAGTTATCTTATTTGTGGAATATTTTCTATGGTGCTTACAAATTTCTTGGTGAAAAAAAAAGCACACTGGATAACCTACACCATGTTTGTCTTCTTGAGTCAATACTGCACCATTTTGTCTTTTTGAATCAATACTGCTCCAAGCCCGACAACACTGCATCAACAGAAATTTTAAATGACTGACTGAAATTCGGAGCTGAAAGAACTGGTGCAGTCTTAAGTATGGCCTTTAACTTATGTAAACCTCCTCACATTGTTCATACCAATGAAACATTGTTTTCTTACTCAATAAATTTGTCAAGGGTTCAACAGTTGTAGAAAAATTGGAACAAAATTTACTATAACATCCAGCCATACCCCAAATTCGCATCGCTTGCTTTTCCTAATAGGCACAGTGAATTTAGAGACAGCCTTGACTTTAACATAGGCTTAACTTGATCGTGTTCCACAAGATGTCATAAAAAGTAACACAAGCACAGCTAAACTCACTTTTACTTAAATTAATTATCAAATTTGAGTCTGTCAGAGAATGTTCGAGTCGTTAAAGGCCATACATAAGAGTGCAACAGTTCTTCCATCTCCAAATTTCAGTCACTTCTTTAAAATATCTGTTGATGTAGCATTGATTCAAGGAGACAAAAATGGTGTGGAGCATCCAGTGTGCTATTTTTCTAAGAAATTAAATAAGCACCAGACCAATTATTCCACAATCGAGAAGGAATGTTTGGCTTTGATATTGGCATTACAACACTTTTAAGTCTATATTAGTTCAGCTCTTTCTCCGATTATTGTTTTCAGTGATTACAACTCACTTACCTTCATTGGCAAAATGAAAATAAAAAATCAGATATTATTAAGGTCGAGTTTGATGTTGCAGATATATAATACTGACATCAGGCACGTCAAGGGAGAAGATAATCTAATAGCAGGCGCACTTTCACTAGTATAGAAGTATTTTATTGCTTGATGGATATTTTGTGTCATTCATAAGACTTCATTTTATGTAATTATGATCACATGTATATTTGACTAATATTTAACAGATGGCCTTATTGTATTAATATTTATATCTCTTTACAAGGGGATGTGTTATGTATATTTAATTTGTATTAATTGTTGGCTTTTTTCTCCATGATTATATGTTTTGTATAGTTTTACAGGCTATCAATGCATATTTTACTAGAATAGGTCAGCAGATTGATAAAACATGCCAGTTAATTCATTCAATCGATATTTTGATGTTCATTTTGTGATTCAACTAGGTTACTGAATAATAGTAGTAGAAGGGAAGGAGGTTCCTATCTCAGAGATCCCCTTCCCCCTCCCAAACGCTTCTAAGCTGACATTTTCTTCACCAGTCTGTAGCTTGACAAAATATGTGGTTTTTTCACAGGTGACGAAATATATTTGTCGGGGAAGGGGGTCTCGGAGAGAGAAACAACTCATTTCCTTCTACTACTAACATAATCACATTTTATGATAATCTTTTTCATACCTACTGACTCTCATTGGTGGGATATCCGTTAACATACTGTCAATAATACGGAACGTTCGTATTAAATCATCCATATCATATTTTACGCCTCGCAAATAAGATCGTATCTGATCAAGTAATATTTTATAAGTGATACTTACTATTTTACAAGCATTTTTTTTTTAGTTTCAAGTCGGGGCTCAATTTTCTTACACGCTGTTCAAAGAGAAACACCAACACCAGATATTATTAACAAAAACGGGTTTTATGATGCTCCACTTGAGATTATGTCAGAGCTGGTCATTAGCAGTGGTAAATATAATATTACTCGAAGTATTCTACTGTAATACTTATAACATTGTTTTACACACCAAAGGTTTTTATTATAAAATTTATAATATTACATTAGTGCTTCAACATCTTGTTTTGGAATTTCTTCTGAAATATGATTGAAATCGATGATCTGTTTTTTCGTTATACAATATTTGTTCACAATTTTAACACAATTGTAAAAATTTTAGTACCAACAATTGGATCAAGAAACTCACGAAATTTATTATTGTCAGCTAAAAAATCTCTGTTCTTGTCATAAACATCTGACGAAGTATCATTGTATCGTTTATCTGTTAGTACCTCATTTTTCTTTAACCAAATGTATGAATAAAAAGTGTCTTACAATTCACCTTCATACAAATCTGCTTTATTTACCAAATTACTGTAATCTCTTTCTGTTTCATCAATAGACCCTAATACCAAGCTTATTTGATCTAACGTGAAATTTTTGAGAACTATATATTGTCTGATAATTGCATATGCGACTAAGAAATTTATTAGCATTAATTTTTTAAGTTTGTCTAGTTCAATTGTGAGAAGACCAATAGAGAAGCTACTTTTAACATTATTTTTTCATATGGTTTTGTGAGTATTTTTCAATTTCATCATAATAATTTCGTAATGACAATTGTCAGGAGCGCTGGATTGATGGAAATGGAATATCATCTTCTTCACTTATGCCGTAATAAGAGTCAGTCTTTGCTTCCAAATTTGTTTGTGTTACTTCTTCAAAAAACTTTTCTCGCTCATCATCACTAAAATAACTAATTTCATCGTCAAATTTTTTGATTATCTTTAGAGATCTGTCAACAATAATCGGATCAAATTCTAGTTTTTACGTATCATTCGCAAAATTGCGTTTGAGTACATTTTAATAATTAACTCCGTATCCACCGTCATAGTAACGATTTTAATTAGGGTTTCTTTTTCGTGGTAGTACATACCAAGATGCTTAAAAATTTCTCGTTTTAAAAAACTATTACATAACTTCTTGTTTCTTCTTATTCCCATTATCCTAGATTCCGCTAGTTTGTTGAGACGATCATGGTTATCGTTCATTTGTTTTTCCATCTGCGCTACTCGTGCTTTTAATAACCTGATCGCATTATCAAATTTATGTTTTTGAAATCAAGCTCAAGCAATATTTTTTTTAAACAGGATTTCAACTTGTTTTTGTTCTTCTCTACAATCATCAGGATGATAGTATCTGCCTATAATATCAAAGTTTTCTATTGCTTTTTCAGTTGTGGTCCTCGCATATGCATAGCACGAACAAACTTTTTTTCTTCTTCTAACAATGGAAACTTCATCATTGGAATTGTAACATTTTTCATAGTATTTATCGCACGTGCTGCCAGTGATTCGTCCCCAACATCTTTTTTTGGGGTCAAATATATTAACATAAATTTCTCTCGCAACGGTCATAATTGGTGGTTCTGACATTATTTTATAGCATCAGATTAAATTTGATCATCGAGTGTGTATATTTGAAATGCTGTCAGTCCTGGAAACGGATGTTCAGCAGCGACAACATAAAATAGAAAATACAAGTACTTGCTAACAGTTTTTTTCTGTCGGAATTGTAAAATATTGTGTTGCCGAGATATACGTATTTTCTGTACTATACAATGTTGTCCAGTTGATATCATCGTTTGATCCTTCAAACCGCCAATTATAAATTCGAACAACACTAGAGTTTAATCGACCATGCAAATGAAATTGCCAAATAGCAACTGTAGTGGGACATTTAATTTTAATCCAAAAAAGTTTTCAACTTCTCCGGTTGTCGTCCATTCTTGTCTATCAGAGAAAGCGTAATGAGGATAGTTTTCAGGATAATATGTTGATGCGCTTACCTCAAACCCAACTCGGTTGTCAGTTGCCTTAAAAAGTGCTGGAATATACCCAACAGTGTTTTTGGTTCGTTTCATACCACTAGACAGACTGTCAACATACGCTTTATTTGTCAGATCATTAGGGTTAACTGGAGCATATGTCGTCATTATTTTGTTGCTTCTCATGTTTATGTTGCCTGACATTGGTCCACCGGATCGTTTAAAATATGGGGTAAGTTCTTTAACTGAGCATAACTAATAGCATCAGTTTCATTAGCTGGTGGCGAGGTTGTCGGTAATGCAGTTATTTTTGAGTTAATGCTTATTATCAGGTTACCTGTCATTGTATCGCCGGACTTATAGAGCTTGTTATCGTCAAAAGATTTTAACTGTGCATAACTTACAGCTTGTGTGTTATCAAAATTTGCTGGCGGATATACAGTTTCCAACTCAATAATTTTTTTTACTCGACATGTTAATATTACCTATAACCGTTCCACCTGTTTTGTCAAGCTTGTTGCCGTCCACATACCTCAACTGTAAATAACTTACCGCTTGGGTTTGATTTAAGTTTGCTGGTGGATAACCGGTCTCCAAATTTATTAATTGTTTTCCTGACATATCTAAGATACCGCTTAAATTTCTTCCTGTCAGTGACAGTTTATTATCGTCAACAGATTTTAGTTGTGCATAACTAACAGCTTGTGTATTAACAACATTTATTGGCGGATAATCTGTTTCTAAACCTAATACTCGTTGATTTGACACAGACAGGTTTCCTGTCATTGTATCACCAGTTTTTATTAGGTAGCCTGATAAATCAACATTACCGTTTGTTATTGTACTTATAGCCGACGAATCTCCTAATGTTGTTCCAAATTTTGCATAATAGCTCATTATTTGTTTATTGTCTGACAATTTTTATCAACTTAATTTATAATATGTCAATATTAAATTTTGATACAGATAAACTGGTGCAACATAAACACAACAACGAACTTTCAGATTGTCATTATCTTATTGTTGGAAGAACTGGATAGGGGAAAACAAATTTGCTGATGAATTTACTGCTGGGCAATAATTTTAGCTATGAGCGAGTTTACATTTACACGATAAATCCACAGCAAGAATAGTACGAGCTACCTAACGAATATAATAATAAACTTCGTGATGATCTTGAGGCTGGTGAAGAGTTTTTATCATCAGCCAACCAGAAGAGCTTGTCCCAGTTAATCAACTTGATTCAGATGTACATAAGATAGTTGTTTTTGATGATATTCCGTTAAATAATGAAGAAACGAATAAAATAAGATCACATTTTTCACTGTCACGTAATAAAAACTGTAACTCTGTTTATCTTGCTCAAGGGTTTTATAACGTTGACAGATTTATTCGGAGAAATACTGGTTGTTTTATATTATTTCCAGGACTGGACAACGTTGACGTAAGAAATATTGCAAACGAACAATGCGGTGACGTAACAAAAGATAAATTTATTGAACTGTATCATAAGGCAACAAAAGATAAATATAATTTCTTTTTATTCGATAAACTTACACGTCATCCAGGGAAGATGTTTCGCTGTTGTATTGAAAATTATCTGCAGTAATTTTAGCAAACGTCTTGATATAAAATGGACAAACGAGCAAAGTACAGAAAACATATAGAAGATTTTAAAAAAACTTGCTCAATCTCAGGCAGAATTTTAAAAAAAAGTGCAGCAAGAATGACGTGGTCAAATAATTGCCGCAGAAGAATCATCTAAAATTTTAAAACCAGTTACTGAGGCTTTACTTGGAAAACAACCTGAAATTTTACCGGCATCGGAAGAAGAAATTAAAAAATTGCAGGAAAAAGGTTTAATCGGACTTGTTAAAGAACAACAAGAAGAAGCTGTTAAAAAAAATGTTGCCAGATCTGAGGAAGAAAGAAAAAGATTATCCGAGGCTCTTGTAGCAGATATTGCTGATCCTGCTGCTAGACAAGCTGAATTAAATCAGCTGATAAATAATCCACTTGCATTTGAGAGAAGATTATCAGAGTTAAGTACACATGAAATCGGAAGTGTTCTGGGAAGATTATCAGAAAAATTAGAGGATATTGAAAAAGAGCAAGAAAAAATTAGTGAGTTAACAGTAAGGCTTTTGAATGTTGGAGAGAAAAGACAATTTTTTTTAAATAGAAAAAGCAAGTAATAAAATATTAGATGATGAATATTATGAATTTTTAAAAGAAAATAATATAAATGATATTGATAATTTAAAAACTTGATCAAAGGAAAGGTATAATAAACTTATTAATGTTTTAAATAAAATGATGGTAGATGGTAATGAGTCTAGTGCCGAATTAAATAAAGCTACGAAAGACGAACATATCATTCAACTCATTTATAAATTAGAAAGGGTATTATCGCTAAGATCTTTTATCAAACAGCTGTTGATGTTAGAGACAAAGGTTTAGATAAGCGGTGGAAATTTCACAGGAAATTTAAAATATTAAATTAAAATCGCATAAAAGAACGTCAAAAAGCAGAAGCAGAAAGAATATTAGCTGAAAAAAGTCGCGAGGAGATTGAAAGAATATCAGCTGAAAGTCCAGAGAAAACTGAAAGAATGCCAGCTGAAAGTCTAGAGGAAATGAGAAAAGATATAATGGATAAAATAAAAAGATCTAAATACGACATTTTTATGAAAGAAAATGATATTTCCGATGTTGATAATATTAAAACTTAGAAACAAGATAAATACGATAATCTCATAAAAAAATTTAGATGATATTGATAAAGATGGCAGACAAGCTTTCGATAAAATTGGTAAAGTCACAGGAAAAGATATTGGAACATTTTATGATCAATCTAGAAAAGGCGTTATTGCTGATGTTTTTAAAATTTCAGCAACGAAAATTCGATCTGGAGAAGCGGGTGATGCTAACTTTTGTTACGTATCGGCTCGTTTAAAGTAACATAAAGAAAAGAGCAAAGACAACAAGCTTTGTAAATTTTAACAAAAATATATTATTTCCCTAGAAAACACGGTGAAAAGGTAAATATATGAAACAAGACTTACGATTTACGAAGGAGATACAAAAATTTGTCCTAATATTGTGAAAACACATAAGTCTTGTGACTAAACAGTTCTAAATTGACGTAGTCTGAATCTCAATTCCGTTCCAAGATGGCGGATGATGATGTCAGACGAAGGTTAAACACAAATGTCCAGAATTTTCACTGTGAATCACAATTTGTATTGTTCTGTTCTAATTTAGAAATAATTTCAGCAAATGTCTTTGTCCAAAGCCAGTTGTGTAGTTCTCCAGGGAAAATAATTATTATTTAGAAGGTAGACGAAGTAGAACTATCCTCAATAACAAAACACATGTTATTCTTCATACGTACGAACGAACAACTCTTTCCAGCACAAAAGAATACTTTCTTAAGGTACTGAAAACTCTATATGATGTTATGATGTGACTCTCTAAGATGTTAAAATATGACTCGACTAGTTCGCAGCTACCTGAGTATTTTAAAGCAAAATAATACGTCATTTCATGTACAAGCATGAAGAAATCATGCGATTTCGAAATATCGCCAACGTAGTAAAGAATGTCAACAAGTATTATTAGAAATGACCGTGGTCACAACCAGTCATTTACATAGCTATTTCCGATTGTTTACTTAATATGACAAAACCGTCATGCAAAAATCGTGCTTACATGAGTCACATCTACGTTCTAAATAAACACGATGTTTCTAACAAAATATCAGACCCTGCGAACATAATCATAACCATAACAATAATTATATTTAATGATATAAAAATGAAATAAAAATGAAATAAAAAGAATTAGAAAGAATTCAAATTTTAACACACATGTAATTCAACTACAGGGTCGTAACACTTTAAAGATGTGTTTGAATCTCATGATAGTAATCGTGTAAAGAAAAAAACTCGTACTGGGCTAAAAATATTTACATCAGTTACTGGGATGATAGGCAGGTTAATGCTGTTGATATCATCAAAAGATGCTGGAAATGTTGGTGATAAAATTGACAATGAGATAATTAACATACTTGATCATTTGAGATCGGAAAATTTATTAACATCTGACGAATGCGAAATTTTACATCGCGATTTAGTCGCGGCGATCTAATTTTATACAAAATATAATAAATAGCGATGTCAACAACATTATTACTCGACTCTAGTACGGCTGCTAAAGACAGCGCAAATTTTTCAGTAAATTACATTCCGCCAATACAAATGGATCCTGAAAAAACAATATGAGATTGGACTAATTTCCTACACAGCAGGGCGTTCTATGACCAATATAAAAACTGGAGTAAATGATGAATTTACATTTTATCTGCAGTCGGCGTGGACATCATTTAAAATTCCACAAGGAGCTTATAATGTCACTGATCTAAATAAAACAATAATAGAGCTGATAACAAAAGTAAACGGTGTCGCTGACAATTTTGAGCTGACACCGAATTATAACACGTTACGCGCTAGGATAACATTAAAAAATAATATGTTAATCGATTTTTCATCAGCAAAAAGTATCGCGTCTCTGAGAGGATTTTATCATAAACAATATGGATCAACCACAGAACAAACTATAACGTATGACGGTGATCTGCAAGTAAATATAACTGACGTAAACACAATAATAATAAAATGCTCTATTGCATTTGGATCTTACTCAGCTAAAGGCAGTAAAGGACAGACAATATATAGTTTTTCGCCGGACTTTCCACCTGGCTCGCTTATGCAATTAGTTCACGGTAGGTTATTTATTATCCGCTAAATATTGAAAATCAGATAACAGAAATAAGTATGCAATTGACAGATCAATCCGGACGAGAACTGGATCTGAATAACGAGTTTGTAACTTAATACCTGCACTTACGCGTTGCGTAGGCACGCACAATAGCTTCGCTATTGACTGTAATTTTTGTACAACCTCACAATATAAAATGAGACAAAGAAAAAAAGTATACAGAAGAAAAATTATTGGAGGATTTTTAGGAAATATATTTACAACAATTATTGAAAATGTTCCAGGAATAGCGCATAAAGTTGCGCCAATTGTACTTGACGCGTCAAAAGCTTTTGTAACTGGAGCTGCATCTGCCGCTGAAACTGCTGTAGGACAAAAAATAGCTGATAAAATAAAAGGTCAACTGTCGGCAGCGCCTACGGTCGCAGATACAAAACAAGTTATATCAGAAATCTACCCAACAAAAGAAACTAAACGTGCAATTATTACAATAAAATAAAAACCTTTTATCGCCAGAAGGCGAGCAAATTATACAAAACTTAATATCTACAGCAACAGCGTCAAATTTTATATAACCTAATAAATTAAAAAATGTCTGTCAGAAATTATCTTGATTTAGCAGAGACTTATGACACCGACGACACAGTAACAGAATTTGAGTATGTTGAGTATCTTGATGAAAATTCTAATGAACCAAATAAGGCGGGCGTAAGAACATTTAATACGCGTGACGAGGACGTATTTATTTTGCCTCATAAAGCAATGTTAGAAGTAAGTAGCCAGATTATGACAGTGGCTAATACACCTGTCGCAATTGCAGCTGGAACAGAAATATCTCTTATAAACAACGGCTGGAGCTTATTTAAAAGTGCCAGATATCAGCTGGCTAATCAAACAGTCGAAGATATTTCAAGTCACCTACAAGTTGCGAGCACTATACTAAGTATTAGATCGTTCTCCGATGATTACTCCAGATCGACTGAAACTAATATGATGTGGTTTAAAGATACTGGAACTGGTTTAGCAGGATCTGTAGAATTTATTTCAAAAGGAGCATTTGCGCATGGAGCTAATGCTGCTGCAGATGCTGAAATTGTCAGAGATTTTCTTATCGCTAATGCTGTCAATTTTGGTATAGCCGCACCAGCTGTAGATGCTAACGCAGACGCTACAAGAATATCACTTATTGCTGCTTGTAATAATCTTGGTATAACACCACCAGGTGCAGCTGCGGACGGTGTTGCAATGTTAAATTTGATTAATAACGCAATTAGCGTAAGAAATATACGTTACAATGAGGGTCATGCTAGGAGAAAGGAACTTGCAGCAGGATCACATCAAATTACAATCATGCTGCCGTTGAGCACAATATTTGGATTTTGCAGGGACTACAATAATGCATTTCGTGGAGTTAAAGATACACTAATTTTAGATCGAGCAGAACAAAATGATTGTTTACTTCGATCTGGCGGAGCTGATGTACAATTTATCATAAACAAACTTGCGCTGTGGATGCCACGAATAACGCCGTCAGTCACAAAAGAGGCAGAATTGAACATTATACTTGATAAACACACAAACAGAATTTATTTTCAGCAACATAAAATATATCAAACAGCAGTTCCAAATACCACCGACTACACATGGCGCGTCACAACAACGTCAAGTAAACAACTTCCACGGCAATTGTTTGTTGTATTTCAGCAACAAGCGCGACGTGGTAATCAAGAACAAAATAATGCAATATTTGATAACGCCAATGTTAGACGAATATATCCTAGAAATAAATTCAAAGCAATATCCGGAACGAGCGATAGAATGCAATTTTGCAGTTAACGCTAATAAAAATTTTACTCAACCGTACATGTATCTCATAGAAATGCAGAAATATCAGGATGTCGGAGATGGATCTCAGATATCAGCAGAGGAATTTCGTACACTCTATCCGATATTTTATTTTGATGTTAGTAAACACAACTTTCGTGGTGTTGATTCGACAGCTGATATTAAAATTACCTGGACACTAGGAGTAGCACAGTTGTACGTGTACGCGCTAATGATCAGCGACAGATTTATAACAATTGACTCTGTCGGAGGTAAAATGTCAATACTTGAAGTTTAATTTGTAATCTGTATATAATGACAAAATATATTGTAAAAGAAATATATTTGACTGATGGTCAAGTAAAAAAATTAGCAGCTGCTGTTGCTAAGCACAGATAATTTTCATTAAAACTAAGACACAACGCTAAAGGCACTTTAACAAAATTAATGCTAACCAAAACACAGATAAATAAATACGATGGCAAAAAAAAACTTTTATTTTAAATTTAAGTGCCACACAAATAACTGCGATGGAGGTGGTTTCTTTGGGCCGGCAATAGCTGTAATGGCCAAAACGTTAATACCTAAAAATTTTCCAGTACTTGGTACATTAGGATTAGCAGCACCATCTAGCGCAGTATCTGGCTCAACGAAAAAGGCTGTCTCCGGAGACGGTGTCTTCGGCGATGGTATAAAGAATTTTTTTTTTCTAGAGATAAATATAATGCCCCGACGAAAAACGGCAAAAAGAAAGACGACAACGAAAACAAAAAAATAAAAAAAAAAAAAAAAAAAACGCTATCGCAGCGAACAAACAAAGGCGGATTTATAGGACCGTTGCTGGCGGGAGTAGCAAGAAGTCTGTTGCCAAATATGCTGGGAATTGACCGAGGACTAACATTACCAGGCACACGTCCGCCTTAAATAACTTCGATATCCTTGATACGCTAAAAAGAAAGTAAACAAATTTCGTTCAGTTTATTCCAAAGATGATCTTAACAATGCACCAGCTGGTGGCTCGTGTGTGATAAATATACAAAACTTCAATGACGGATCCGGCACACACTGGGTAGCTGTTTGTAATAACAATCATTTTGATTCATTTGGACTTCCACCTGGTGACGCAATAAAATAATATATCAACAAAAAATATAAAATAATAAATTATTCGTCTATCAAATTCAACCAGTTGGAACAACTGCTTGTGAATACTATTTCGTGATGTTCATAAAACAAATGTCTCAGCATATCAATTTTTAAAATTTATTTTACACTTTGACAAGCAATCTTCACACGCTAACGATGAGATTGCAATTAATTTTGTATAAACTTGTTGATATAATGTCAACATACTGTCTCGAGTGCAAAACTAAAACAGAAAATATCAATGAAACAACAGAAAAAACAAAAAATAATAGAATAATGCTGAAAAGTATTTGCGCAATCTGTGGAAATGGAAACAGTATGTTTTTAAAGATATATATATATATAATTTCATATCTCTAATTGAAAAATATATAAAAATCAGTTAAATATATAAAATACTATATTTAATGCTAAAATTACCAGATTTTGCTAAGAAAAGAATTACAAAAGCAGAAAAAATTGCTACAGCATTTTCTGGTTGCGATAATAGTTATAAATTTGATAATCAAAATATTTTAGCAAATTTTAACTCTGCAAATTTATTTCATCTTCTACAACAAGTTGTAGCGCAAGAACTTGCAGCTCATAAAGGTATCAAGCTAATAGTGCAGTATCATGTATTTTACCAAAGCTCCACGCGCTTCAAAAAGATATAATTGATATAATTTTTGAAAATACAGATTTCATCAACGAGATTTCCGAACCATATTTAACGGCTAAATCATGAAAAATATTGACTGGAACAAATATTTCCTCGGTCGCCGATGAAATACATCAAGAAATAAATAAAAAAAGTTGGAGGAATTTACTGCATCAGGGTCGGGTTGGAAATTTGAAATGATAAAAGAAGCTTTATTTCACACAATGAAATATAACGGACTTCGCGGTAGTTCTTATGTTGATCTTCCTCAAAATTTTAAAAACAAAAAATGTTGTATGAATGTCAAAAACAATGATAACGAATGCTTCCAGTTGCAGAAAATCAGATACCAAAGTTTGAAAAACAAAACTATATTTCAGTAAATGTTTTCGGACTAGATGAAAAAGAAAATGTTACCCGAGATATATTTCAGCGACTGCTACACAAAATACAATAAATTTATTATTTTATAAAGGACATTACTGCTGGATAAAAACTTTAACGGCCTAGTTGGCAGACAATATAATAAAAATAAAAATAAGAAATATTTCTGTTACAGTTGTTTACAAAGTTTCTCTAAAGATGAAAAACTGCAAGAGCATCTCAAATTCTGTGTCAACGTTCAAAGAATAACCATGCCAGAGAAAAAGAAAAAGTATTAAAATTTAAAAATTATAATCATAAGCTAAGTATCCCGTTTGTTATTAATGCTGATTTCGAGTGTCTGCTTGTTCCTGTGGCCGGCGAAGAAAATAATCCAAATAATTCAAGTACAAGAGAAATACAACATGTTCCTTGCGGAGCAGCTTATAAAGTAGTTTGAAGCGCTAACGATACTTTTTCAAGTCCAGTAAAGTTATACAGATGTAGCAATGGCGGATCTGAACGTCCGGCCGTGTGGTTACTAAAAAATATCATGGACGATGTTAATAAAATTTCCAATGGATTATCCAAAATAGCTCCGTTGAAAATAACATCCAAACAACAACTTGATTTTGATGAGGCAGTTAATTGTCATATCTGTGAAAAGTTGCCTGAACAAAATGTGCGCGATCATTGTTATCTAACCGGCAAATATCGCGGGGCAGCTCATAACGATTGCAATTTAAAATTTAATGCGACTGGTTTTATTCCTGTAGTTTTACATAACTTTCGTGGCTATGATAGTCATATCATTGTAGAAGCATTTGGCGATGAGGAAATTAAATCTAAACTAAAATTAAATAATACAATAAAATGTATCTCAAACAATTTTGAAAAGTATTTGTCAGTCACGCTCGGAAAATTACGTTTCATTGATAGTCTGCAATTTATGGCATCACCATTAGATGAGCTTGTAAGAGGTTGGAGCAGTTTCAATAATCTAAAAAGTTGCTTTGGTGAAAACTACGTCTCTCTGACAAAAAAGGTGTCTTTCTCGATGACTGGAGCAGATTTGATGAAACTTCTCTTCCTGATAAAGATAACTTTTACTCGCAGTTAAAAAATGAAAATATTACAGGTGATGAGTATAAATATGAACAAGATATTTGGAATAAATTTAGTTGTAAAACAATTGGTGATTATCATGATTTATATTTGAAAACAGATGTAGTATTACTACTAGATGTTTTCGAGAGTTTTCGTAATGTTAGTCGTAAACATTATGGACTAGACCCCTGTTGGTATTATTCTGCACCAGGATTGTCGTGGGATGCTCTGCTAAAAACAAATAAGGTAGAATTAGATCTTTTGACAGATGTTGATATGTTTAATTTTATTGAAAAGGGTATCAGAGGCGGAATTAGCGTTATAACACAAAAATGTGCGGTAGCTAATAATAAATATCTGAAAAATTATGATAAAAATTTACCATCAAATTATATTATTTATCTGGACACTGTTAATTTGTATGGTTATGCAATGACAGAGCCAATGCCGTGCAGTGGATTTCATTGGATAATTCCAGATCAATTTCTCAAAGAAACTGAGACAAATCTTCCAAAAGATATCGGTTATTTTGTTGAGATTGATCTAGATTATCCTAGTTCGTTACATGATCTACATAACGATTATTCGTTTTGTGCAGAGTCTATGATGATTGATTACAGTTTATTATCACCTGAACAACAGGCAATGACAACAGCAAAAAATTCGATTGTTAATAAGCTAGTTCCAAATTTGTTAAATAAAAGAAATTACGTGATACATTAAAAAAATTGAAAACAAGCATTGGATGCTGGACTAATTCTGAGAAAAGTTCATCGCGTGTTAAAATTTAATCAATCGCGGTGGATGGCAGATTATATTCATTTAAATACCAAACGTCGTGCTATTGCTAAGACTGACTTTGAGAAAAACTTTTTCAAGTTAATGAACAATTCCATATTCGGTAAGACGATGGAAAATATCAGAAAGCGAGTCAGTATTGAAATTGTAAACGATATAAATCGCAGAAATATATTAGTTAACGATGACGGTTTTGTTAGTATGAAACTATTTAATGAAAATCTTGTTGCAATACAGCGAAGAAAGACAAATTTAAAGTTAAATAAACCAATTTATGTTGGTGCAGCTGTATTTGATATATCAAAATGGCTGATGTACGATATTCACTATAATTTTGCCAAAAAGCAGTGGCCAGATTCGGAGTTGCTATTTACTGATACAGATTCGCAAGTTTATAATATAACATGTGAGGATGTATATCAAGATATTTATAAATACCGTGACCTATTTGATTTATCGGATTATCCAGCAAGTAGTGGATTTCATGATGATGCAAATAAAAAAGTTATTGGCAAGATGAGAGATGAATTTATGTTTGTGCAAGTTAGGGAATTTGTCGGACTAATAAGTAAAATGTACCCCGTAATTTTAGATGACAATAAACTTACAAAAATAGCAAGAGGTATTCCTCGTGGGTATGTAAAAAGAATGTATGAAATTTGATGATTTTAAAGCAGCGCTAAACAGCTGCACTAATTTTATTTTAAAAAAAGTTATTAGAAGAAATCATCACAAACTTGAACAGACACAATTATAAGTAATTTTGACGATATGAGATATTGCGAGGACGGAATTAGTGCACTAGATATTGAACACCACGCCTAGTACTGGTGACATATTCAATTAACTTTGTCTAATATTAAAAATAATGTTCGAAAATTTAACATTAGCTGATGGAGTTAGTAGCAAAATTAAAAAATTGATGGTTAATGGCCAGCAATTATCAGTTGATATTAACGATGAAATGTCAGGTATTTGTTTTAGTAATGATAGAATAAAACTCTCGCTTATCAAATCAGATGACAGCAAATATTTTGATTATCTTGAAAAGTTTCGAGATGAGCTTATGCTGAAATACGATAATCTTTACGATCCAATCAGTCAAGAAAAAGATACAAAAAGTAATATCGACTTAGACCAGTCAAAGGTTTTTGCAGAAGGTGGTAAATATCTTCTCAGTAAGATAGCAATGAAAGAGTTATTTGAATGTCATCGAAAAGTAAGTGGAAAAATTAAATACGAAAAAAAAATTAAATCAGACGAGGACATACCACAATTCATCGCAATCAGGCAATCGTTGAGCGATTTAATTGAACACTTGCTTGTTTGGATATCAGTATGTGCAGGAAATATCCCTGAACAAAGTTCAAAAAGACATGAGATCTCGTGAATGGGTTGCAAGATTACAAAGTGTGATAGCTGCGTTAAATAATGAAATTACTCGTGGAATTTCTATGAAACCCATCAATGCGATCACAGAAAAACATATACCAATACAACGACATGACTCTTTCCCAAAACAGCCAGTACTAGGTAATGTGACTGTCAGATATTTATACTAACCTGGTGAACTTGAAGGTGGTAAAAAAAGTGTGCGTGTATGTGTGTGTGTGTGTGTGTGATTTGGATTTTTAACGTAGCTTTAACACTTTTTCAGTCATATCGCTACGATGTCTGCAGTGTGGCAGTTTATAGTGATGTCTAGCACTGGCACATCATGCCGCAGACATGTAGCATAATGTCCCACCCAGTCAAATTATCCTGACACCAAGCTGACCAGTCCTAACACTAACCTCTTAATGCTGAGCGCCAAGCGAGGCAGATGTTAGTACCATTTTTGTAAGTCTTTGGTATGACTCGGCCGGAGATCGAACCCACGACCTCCCGCATCCGAGGCGGACGCTCTAACCACTAGGCCACTGGAGCGACTGGTAAAAAAAGAGCGACTGACCCAGTCTGGAGTGTAACCACACATAAAATTTCCAGCGTTGTAAGATCCACAGGTAGACCTGCAATTTACAAACTAGATTCAACTGCTCCTCAACGTGGACTTGTACGTGAACAATTACAAGTAATTCCTGAAGATACACAATTACCACCGCCTTCACTTTTGCGAAAGAAGTGCACCAGCGCCCCGACGTCGATTACATTCAAGACAGGTCAGCATTATATTTTCGCGTGTGTGACCAAGACTACTATTAATTCTATTCACGGTGAATTGTTTTGGATTATTATTTGAATACTGCCACAACATTACTGTGTTGCAACTCGCACGATTATTCTGTCGCTGTTTCATTGTCATTATAAATACAACATCGAGATCAAAGTCGCGTTTATTTTTTATCACATTGCTGATAACTAGCTAATTGTTTTCTTACTACATCGTCACCATTGCCGGTAGGTTGATTATTATTTACTGTGAAGTCAGTGATAACCCTCCGCAGCTGAGATATTTTTCTGACTTGAGACACTACCAGATAAACTAAATTTGACCATTCAATACGATCATCGACAATCCAAATATTTGTATCGGAAATAGTTAATCGTTGTGACGAATGAATCATTATAGCATATCCTAGATTTATCTATCGTTAACACGCTCTCAACAGCACTCACAGGAACTAAAATAATATCATTTAGTACAAGATTTTGTTTGTCATTAATTCCAGGAATTTCAACATCAGTATTCTATCGTCGCGTATCTGCTGGGCGATAACACAGTGGTACAGGTAGATCTGAAAGTTTTTATTTATGTAACAGAAATAATTGTTGTTGAAGTGAATCACGAACTATCTTCCGACTTACAACAATCAAATCAGCAGGACTCCACAAATTCCAAAAATCATTCATAGGAGTTTCTGGAATTACTTTACGAATTATTTCACACTGAATTTTGTCTGGTTGTAGTCTGATTAATTTTTTAAACTCCCTTAATTTTGGATCAAATGCTCGATAATCATTAGTTATTTCCTCATAATAATATACAAACGGTTTTAACCACTCATGCGGAGATGATCCAACAAACGGTGGTGGTTGACCATGATTGCCACACACAATCACAGCGGTGTTTCGAGTCAATAACCAATCAAGAAATATTTTTAACATATCTAACGACACTGTGCATATTTCATCCCAAATAATGATCTTTAGAATGCATTTTTCTCCCATTCGTTCAGGAGTCCATGCATCTCCTTTCCATCTAAAGAAACTGATAAGTTTGAGATTTAACTCCACGTTCGCTGATTTCTCTGGCGAGCCGATGAGTTGGAGTTAATACAACCATTTCTGAACAATTGTTCAGGAATAATTCAATTGCAAGCGTTGTTTTACCAGAACCACCACACCCGCTAAGATAAACAGTTTTATGTCTAGCTACGGGATCATATACCGATGGTGTTGATGACAACGCTGACATATGATTATTCTTGTGGTATCTATCCTTAGATTCAACGTCGGCTGATTCAGAATAACTAAGTATCTTTTCTCGCTTTATTCTCCATTCGCCCCATGATGCATCGGTACCAATCTTTAACAAATTCGCTTATTTTTTTTTTTGTTGATATAAAATGAATCTGTGGCAACTCTAACCGCGGTATCAAGAAATCTGTTTATCATCGATAATAAATTTATCGAAACATACTAACAGCTCACAATTGTACCTAATTTAGTTCCATCCGACAAGTAAGCATTATTCCTGCTTATAAATGTGCCTTTCTCTGTTGTATCAGTAATTATAAAATCAAGTTCGGCATCGTCGATGATTAGTTGACAACAATGTCGTTTGTGATCACATGAACCACCCTGAGTAATTATTTTTCTGCCGAGATCTTTTGCAAGATTGTTTTCGCATTCAATTTCATCTGGATAACGCTCAAAGATTTCGTCAAGAACAGATCTTTCAACGACAGGTAACCAGACTTGTTTCTGTGGACAATACGATATTATTGCTTTGCTTACAATCAACAATGCTAAAATTCCAGGATCAAGCATCAGGCATCATAATAGCACTGTTGGAACCCAACATTTTTCTGAAAAATTACGACCAAACCAAACAAAAAACAATCAGATGGAGATTTTCCGTAAGCTAAAACGATTCAATACATGCAAATCCAGTTAAATCAAAATCTGGTAAATGTCCATTTATCGCAGCTCTGGTCATCTCGTGTGTTGGATGTCCAAATCTCTTAAAATATTCAGCACACTCTCCCATTTCAAGAAAACTTCGAGGATAACATGCAACCATATCAACTGAGATAACATCCTTATAATCGTATTTGGTATTCCACAATCTGCCGTGTCCGTATTTGACACAACTGCGTTGCACCTCGACAAGAAATTCCGATCTTGTCGGTTTCCATGAATTTTTCTCCTGAGCAAAGTAAGCAGCAACTTACTGAATGGTAAAACAATTACTGAGTAATTGTTCAGCATCATCGGTATATTTTAACGCAAGAGTTTTCATTTCTGAGTGGAAAAATTCTGTACGATAAATATCTCCATTAGGTCGTACAAACTGATCATAATTTCCATATTCGGAACTTTGAAACAACCATACAGATATAGGATCGCTTTTTCTAATTTTATTTATAAAATAAAAAATATCACCATTATAAAATTTAACAATTCTATCTCGTGGAAATACTGTTACATTCATCGTCCACGCGTGCGTGTTATGATCAATGATTTCTATCGAAGATCCATTTGATTTGTAGTTTGATTCGTACAAAATCTCGCCGGTTATTGTTTTCATCCTTATCGGAAAATTTAATTTCTTTTCAAGCTCGGCAACCTCGTTGATCGTAGCGCATTCTTCCTTGACACGCTCAGCCCACTCATTTATTTTTTTTTTACGTCGTAAATCCATTAAACCATTTCCACGCAACGCGTTTGTAAAATGTTCTGTCACTAGCTCAGCTACACAATTCAGCGTTGAAAGTTTCATCGCTTTGAGATCATCAACGCTAGGCTTATCGTTCAGCGGATATATCGCATAAACAACTGCCGTCTCAGGATATGCTCGTTCATAATATGGTTTGTCAATACCAGTTAACGCTCCTGGTTTGGAATGTTTACTCAACTTTACAATATCTCCAGCATGATGTGATTCTCGAATAGGATCACGTTTGTCACGGATAAGCCATGTGTCGTCTAGTTCCACAATAAATTTTATTCTAAAAAAGTATCTTTGTTTGTCGAGATAATTAATGATTGTTCTTGCTCTTTGGTCATTCATTGTAGCATCAACGTCGCGCATGATTTTGAATGTTGACCACACACGAGCCGCGCCGTCGTCGCGAAATTCCTTCCTGGCTTCACGGATACGATTGATTAGAGTTTTATTTGTCGAATCAACCAGAGCTTGCATAAAAAAGCTGAAAGAATTACTCTCCGGCAACTCAGGTGATATTCTGTCAAGATCGAATCTAGCTTGAGAAGGCGTGATCGCAGATAATTTTGTAAATTCTACCATGTTATAATTAAGGCAAATATAAATTTAAACTAAACTTCCGTATATAACATATAATGATTCGAGCAAAGAATAACTACAAGCGGTTGATGATTGGATCTACAACTTCATGTAATAAGTCCTGTGTAAATGAATTTTTTGGATATCATCTACAAAGTGTGCGGCGAGGAAGTCAAGGACCTAAACCATGTTTAAAATGTAACAAAGGAGTCCGGGGAAAATCGCAGTTGTGTATAGGCTGTGGAGGCAAAAAATACAGAGCATTGAAATTGTATCATGATAAAAGAATATAATGAATCTCCTACAAAAAAAAAACAAAACGCTGAAGATTATCTCGCTAGCATTCCACATATTTTTTTTCTAGCAATAAAATTACAATTTAGACAAATGTTTATTATATAAATGGAGTAAAGACAATTTGTAATATATCCTATCATTAAAAATAATAAGGCATCTCGTGATGGTATCAGCAGAAATTGTAAACTAAAAACACCAGTAGGTTCAGTTGATAAAGCTGGTTATCTTAGATTTACTGTTGGGAAAAAAGGTATCCCTATCATAAATTTATCTATGAATGTTTTCACGGACTGATCGAAAAAGGTCTTGTGATTGATCACATTAACGGCAGAAAAATTGATAATTATTTGAGTAATTGGCTATTGCACAGAGTCAGAATTCTGCGCGAGGGGGTACTCGAAAATGTAGTAAACGTGCAAGACCGGTTATATCTATAAATGTAGAGACATGGGAAGAAATAGAATTTCCATCGATGTATGCAGCTTCCAAATATTTTAATATTTTCCCATCTTCGGTACAACATGTGGCGGATAAAATAACCAGATCAGCATTTTCAAGAAATACAAACAGCAAATAATATTTAGGTATCTCGCTTCTGAAATAGAACAAGAAAATACTTCTAAATTTCAATATAAAAATGTTTTTGAACTGCATGATAAAAATACTGAAGTAGAACAAGAAAATATTGTTATTTGTTTTGTGTTAAGTCTTAAGCCCAGAGTTTTTTGAAGACAGAAAAATACTTTTGAATTTTAACGTTCTTGACAAAGTCAAGGGAGATAATCCTGTCAAGGATACATAGAGGGATTAAAGAGTAACCTCGCCTGTATTTTACAATAGTTTTTGTTTATAAATGAATTATTTTTTTGGTTGTTTTTGTTTTTCTCCATCATCGGTACAACATGTTGCAAATAACCAAATCGGCATTTTCAAAGAAATACAAACAAAGAATAATATTTCAGTATTTCTCTCCTGAAGTAAGACAGGAAACACTCCTATAGTAAGACAGTAGAATTCAATGTTCTTGACAAAGTCAAGGGAAATAACTCTGTCAGCGAGGGTAGAGCGATTAAAAAGATTGTGTTTTACAATAATAAATAAAAAAAAAATTTTATTGGTCTTTTTAAAAAAACATTATCTTTATTTTTCTGACTTTGTCGGGTTTCTTGCTTCTCCCCGATTTTGTCAGGGATAAAAGTTAAGAAAGAGAGAAAACAGGCAAGTGAGCTATTCCTTTATTTCCTGGTATTAAACACCTTATATAATTTATAGCCCATATTACTATTGGGGGTTCACCCTAAATTGCTCGAAATTCAACAGATAAATGTACACCTTCCCACCATGTCACCACGTGGTGGGTGCTATTTTGCACTCCCCGGGGCTGATTATGGGGAGCGTGTGCAAAAATCTGTTGAAGGTAGAGAAGGCCCCTGGTGGTCTATGTATATAGATGTAAATATGTATATTTGTAAATATGTAAATACATGTAAGTATGTAAATAAATGTAAGTATGTAAATATGTAAATACAGAGATAACTTCAACACTGTAAGTAAGAATCTGTGAGGATGAAATCTCATGAAGCAGTGGCACTGTTCTGACAAAGATTGGTGAGTCAATTTAGTGACTCAGTAAGGAGGTGTAAGTAGTGTAGTGGGACTATCTAGGGTCAATGGGACTTCTATGTTAAACTAGGGGGTTGCACTTTGGCGTCAAGGGGAATTTAACATGGGAATTTTAACGTGGGTGGGACTGTATAGCGTCAAGATTTATAGCGTCAAAAGCACACCCTGGGCCGATCTAGGGACAATGGGAATTAGCATTACAAGACTCCCTTTGCCTGTCTACGGACAAGATTTATAGCGTCAATACTAATACAAGCCCGAGATTTATATATAAAGCATTACCTAGACCTGAAATTATGTTGGCGGTGTTCATAAATTTGTATAATTATAATGATGCTATAAATAGCTATAATCAAGTGGGACCCTAATATCGAATACAGCGTCAAGATTTATAGCCTCAAAAGCACATCCTGGGACTCTATAGCGCCAATGGGATTTTGTATAGCGACTAGCACACCCTGAGATAGTATAGCCTCAATGGGAATTTTGTATAGCGACAAGAGGAATGAAACAGGTAGGGTGACGTCACGGTACTGGACAGTTGCAACAATGTAGCAAGGACGTCATGCCACCCGTGTCATTTCTATATACAAACACGAATCATTCGCGTTCGTGCTCGTGGATATTATAACTCTCTATACACAAGCCATCAGCCAATCAGCAGTACTAAAAACAGCAACTATAAAAAATCAGCCACTGTTTCGTAGGCTGATGGCTTATGCCAAATTATTTAAATACATAGAATCATGAACCACTCGTGTTCTACATCAATTTAATTCCTTAACTCCTAGACTCTTGCAACAATGTAGCAAGGACCGTGACGTTATGCCATCTGTGTCATTTCTATATACAAAGACGAATCATTCGCGTTCGTGTTTGTATATAGCAAGGACCGTGACGTCATGCCACCTGTGTCATTTCTATATACAAACACGAATCATTAGCGTTCGTGTTTGTGGATATTATAACTCTCTATACACAAGCCATCAGCCAATCAGCAGTAATAAAAACAGCAACTATAAAAAATCAGCCACTGTTTCGTAGGCTGATGGCTTATACCAAATTACTTAAATACATAGAATCATGAACCATTCGTGTTCTACGTCAATTTAATTCCTTAACTCCTAGACACTTGCAACAATGTAGCAAGGACCGTGACGTCATGCCACCTGTGTCATTTCTATATACAAAGACGAATCATTCGCGTTCGTGTTTGTATATAGCAAGGACCGTGACGTCATGCCACCTGTGTCATTTCTATATACAAACACGAATCATTAGCGTTCGTGTTTAGCAAGTACTGTGACGTCATGCCAACTGACTAAAAAAAAATTTTAGATAAGAGAATAATGTTTCTGAGAGTTAAACATAAATTATACAATCGAATAAATATCCTGCGTCCCTAAAATGATTGTCACATTAAAGTGTTTCGCAGCACACGCTACCAACAATTTTCCAAAATTTTCTCAAATCTAAGGGCAGGAAAAGAAAATAATAATAAAGCAGCACCAAAACGCGCATTGTTCTATCGACAGTCTAAACTGAGAGAAAATAAGTCGAACATTGTTACATTTTTTCTGAAAGCATGTTTTGGTTTTAGAATTCAGAGTTAACCATAGGCAGGGTTATACAGTACAATGTCACTCGCGTCATTCTTGAAAAAGTTGTGTGTTTGTTGCCTTTCTGAAAAAACGGTAGATCTTATGTTAGACACTTTTTTCCGTGACACATTGCAGTGCCAAACTAGGATAAAGCTAAGATATCTGAATTTTACAAGCTTAAGTCAACTCATAGATATGGGTGTGTTTTTTCTTCTCTTCCCGTTTGTGTGGATAGTAGATATGGGTGTGATTTATGCATTCGCGTTCGTTTGTTTGGATAGTAAGTATGGTGTGTTTATGCGTTCGCGTCCGTTTGTGTGGATAGTAAATATTGTACGTTTTGTCTTCTCTTCCCGTTTATGTGGATAGTAGATATGGGTGTGTTTTTTGCATTCTCATTCGTTTGTGTGGATAGTAAATAGGTGTTCGTTGGTGAGGATAGTAAATAGGTGTGTGTTTTATGCATTCTCGTCCGTTGGTGTGGATAGTAAATAGGTGTGTGTTTTATGCATTCTCGTTCTTTGGTGAGGATAGTATATAATATGTAAAGTGAGTGTAAGGGATGTTTTCGTTCACGTCCGTGCTTGACGTATATAACGCGGAACACTATTATAGACCAGACGGAAAAAACGTAAATGTCTCTTGGTTTTGATTGTTTAGAATATTAAAGACCTACACTCATGCACCCAGCGAATTACTTTGATCTAATATTTGGCCAACTGTGATACACTCATAATTATGCTAGTGCTATTTCTTTGGCTGGAATCATAGTTGGAAAGCTAACGTTGAACTCAGGATTGGTTGAGCTTGCTGATATCATCGTGGTTTTTGGAGGAGTTGTATTAGCGATGATCTGTTGTAGTAATTCTTTCGACATTATTATTTTTTAAATCGGGGGTCTAATATCATGTTTCGTAGATTCTACCTTGTCTCCTGACACAGTCATTGTCTCATGGTAAATCTTAATCATTTCTGTGAATTCCTGATCTGATATTATTCCATCGTTGAGACATGATGCTATCAACGAAGATAATTTGGTGTATGCGTGTGTTGCCGCGTGCAACTTTATTGTATAGTCGTGTAATTTATCAACCGTGCACATAGATATTATTTTGCAATGATATTAAGAATACCAGTAACACTGGTTACAACTGAAACACCAATTCCTATCACTGGTGCTATGATGTATGTGGCTGACAATGCGTCGATGACTGTTACTGTTCCAGAGATGACAGCAGATGCAGAGTATACGATTATATCAGTAACAACGACACATCTGCGGTATTTTTTTTTTTATTTTTTTTTTGTTTTACTGTATACTTGTCAATGATATTTTTCAGTTGGGTATGCCAAGAACATACTTGCTCGTATCTAAAATGTTGAACGTCAATCGATTGATTCATTATCTATATTGCTAAATTTTAAGTAGGTGGTATGCTGGCGATGAGTTCAAGACACCAACAGTACAATACGGGGATACCTTTTTCTTCGGATTCCACCACAAATGTTTCCTTGTCGTTTTGCTCCAGTACTACTAACAATGATCCAGAAGATCCAGTTAGTGGATAACGCCGTGAAATTGTGGTAGATATTCTAAATGCTGTAATGCCGAACACTGAGAACCTGTATATGCCGGTAACATCAGCGCGATGTTTGATGGATTTATTGAGTGGTGTCCATAATGCTGATCCAGATGCTATTGCATGTACTACACCATCGGCAATCTTTTTGATGTCAGCGAGTTTAATATCAATAACCGCTGGATTTCCAATAAAATTTATGAATAGTTTTATTTGTTTTTACGAAAATTTGTAAATGCATTTAAGTGAGTAGTATAATCAGATCTGACAGATATCAATCCATCATCGATTGCAATTAACCAGTTCATCATCGGGAGGCCATTATTGTCGACGTATTTCTTCGTTGCAGCATCATCATTTGATTCTGGTTCTCCAAGACCAGTAATTTTATTATTAGCCATGTTGAGAGAACCAGTCATTGTATCACTGGTGGAAAATAAACGATCATCGATCTCAATTCTGATAGTGGCATTGTTGCTGTCTACGTATCTTTTCGTTGCCACATCATCGTCTGATTTTGGTTCTTTTACATTAATAATTGTATTTTTGCTCATGTTGAGATAACCATACATAATATCTCCAACTCTTCTGATGCATCCAGCAATTTCTCCCGTACGTGTTAAGATTGATTCCTCCGAGTTTTTAATTTTACCGCTTTAAGCAAACACCACTAAGTTATCTTCAGCCGCGTCTGGAACCCGCAGAATAATATCTGTCAACGGCATATTGCTCATCTTTAACTGTCCTTGTGCATCCTGAAAAACAAGAACTTCATTTTGGAACACATTTGCGAGACTTAAAAAATTAGAGAACTCATTCTTGACCTCGTCAAGGGTTGCATATTTGGATGAGTCACCTTGGGGTTTGCCTCATGCAGATCTTCCGTAAATATCTACCATTGTATATTTACTAAGGCCAGTTTAAAATGTTGGATGACGTGTTATACTCGTGCACGACTTTACGAGGTGGTATTAGGGACATTGACACAGCATCAAGTACAGCAAGTACTTCACGTCCACATATTGGAGGATCGGTTATTGTTGTGTTGGTAATGTTGAATACCAGATGGGAGTTTGAAGCCCACCGACATATTTCAAAAAATTCTTTTGGTGGTGCCAACCCATATGAATCGAAATAAACAACTCCACATGGATCAATCGCGTATGCAACCAAATGAGTACCTGGACCAGAACTTCCATCGAGATTAATGATACCAGTTTCCTGGATATTTGGCTGTTTTGGTAATTGATCATTCATCAAAACACCTCTGAAGTTTTTGATGTTTAATTTTTAGTAGCATCAAGTAAATAAAAATTGAACATGGGAAGCATCAGCGAAGTTTCCTGGCAGTCTTAGACCTTTCCCTGTTGATTTATTTTTGGACGTCTTTATTCCGTGACCTGTTGCTTTCTTTAGTGCCATGCCAGCAGCAGTTCCAACTTGCACCAAGTGCAGCTGCTTTTGCAACAGCTGAGGCTGCAGCAGCTATCAACGCTGGTATAGCTGCAAGAAGTGGAAATATACCACCCATCTTGACTGTGTCTTTAATGGCACTCGCAGAGAGATTAAGTCTAACACTGGTCATTGATCATTTGGCGTCATTGAAATGCCTGAGTTGATGTTCTGTTAGTGATAGTTTATTTGGACCACCTGTGATCTGTTCTGATTTCAACAAAATTCTTATTCCACAATTCCTTTTTGATACTGACTGTCGATTTTTAATCTGACCAGGAGTCAGACTGACACTAACATGATGATATGACATTATAATATCATGAGCTATTTAATTACATGTTTTCCACTGGGGCATTAATAACTCTCATTCGTTTACCAACACCTTCAAGTAGCATTGTTTTGTCTGAAAGTATAACTGTGATTGCTCTGTAATTAGGAATAATTCCTTTTGCCACACGAGCTCGAAAATGTATATCAACGACAGATTGTCTAAAAAAAATCCAAATGTTCCAGTGAAAAATAATAGATTGAATACAATGTTGTAAAGTCCCGTTGAGATATCTGCAAACCAGAATCAACATTCTGATCATGCCCCATAAATGTCATCAACCGATGATAAACACATGCAACATGATTTTTCTCAAAATTCATAAATATTTCTTCAAAAAGTTCTTGATGTCCATTTATCCTCAAAGAAACTTCATTAACTCCAAGTGTGTCAAAAACCATTGGATTTGGCTCCTGCGAATCTACTCATTCAGCATTTTGGAAAGGAACAAATATATGTCGTGGTGCAGAAACACCTTGCTGTGATGCTATCTGCCATGTGAATAAACCATTAATATCACTTTGAATACTGTCTGTTGTCATCATCAACCATGACAACATTGATTTACCACCTTGATCCATAAAAGAAAGTAACCATTGTTCTTCGGCGAGTGACAGAGTCATTACTTGCATCCACAACGAAAGTTTTGTTAGTACTACCTTACCTGCATCAACGGCAGCAGTATGCCATATTGCATCACGGTCGGTGGCTTTTCTAACAAGTACAACTGTGTGCTTTGCTCCAAAAATGACCTTTCTAACATTTCTACAAAATCCAAATATATGTGACAATGGATCACACATGAAAATTCTTCATTGATATTTAACATTGATCTGCGTGCTGTGAATCCCAAATTGAAATTTTCATTAATTGTTGCAACTTCAGTTCCAGCAGCATTCAGTGTCATGTTGTTGTTTTCTGGATGATCAGTAGTATCTTAGGCAAACATCATTGATGGACCAGATGATCTCGAGTAATCATCGCTGTATCTTGCAAGACTAAGTATCGTCATAGCAACGTCAACATTTTCCAGGCATGATTCAATGGGACTTCCGTTGATGACATATGTAGCACTGTTAAATAATGCCATGATGCCATTAAAAACCAACTCAATCACCAATTCCATAATCTGTATTATCTGCTTTCAAGAGTCTACCTTCGATCACAATGAACGCCTCAGCAGGCAGAAAATACCTACTTGTATCCTGAACTTGCAACTTGATTCTTCCTCATGTGTTAGGTACACGTGCGTCATAAGAATAATATTGATAATCATGCACAGATTCATCCTTGAGGACTGGCGTATCCATGTCAAATGCTGGATCAGATACACATTTGAACATTTTATTATATTTGTCTCGTCTAACATGAATACCATTTCCTGCAATCAGACTAGCAGTTATATTTTCTTCTTTTTCTGACAGGGGTAACCAGCCAACTCTGCTAGTTTTGATTTGCAGCTTGATTGATTATTTTACTAACATTTGCAGGCATAACTTTGGTGCTGGGCAATTTTACTGGCTGAGGTCGGACCACAGGCAATCTGCATATTAATTGTGCTAGTCTATCTTTGACTGCTGAGAATGCTTTACTAGCAACATCACCAACAGCACCAATACCTTTATCACAAACAACGCCAATAGCTTTCATTCTCAGTTGCTTTGCAATCGGTATTGCTTTTGGGGCTATCCTTCTAAACAAACCCTGAACAACATCACCAAGTCCATCCCAGCTGATCACTTTATAAGTAGGTAATCACGAATTACAGGTCCACGTTGAGCATTATGTATGATCATCTTATTTTCTTGTCACTGATCTAATTGCATACCTTAATCACTGTGGTAATAATCATCAACGATTTCATTAATGATGGACTGATAAACATTAATGTCCATGATTATGCCTGTAAGTAATCTCTGACAAATAGCAGCTGCTTCATTTATAATTTCTGGGGAATTATTGCCGGCTCGTCTTCTGCCAATAAGGATTTCAAGTCTGTCCACGTCGGCAAGGATGTTATTAGGACAAAGATAATCAAGGCCACTGTTGGACAGACCACTTCACTGACACTGGGATCAGGATCTGCATCATACCATTTTTCTTCTTCCTTACTTGTTGTTTTGTTTGATTTCATTTCTCTATGCTTATTTACTTCCTGGGTAAATTTAGCAAAATTTTCATCATCACATCTGACTCGCTCAATATTATTAGTAATGCAATATACATTTAAAATCCAATTATCACGTTTCATATTTTTAACATATGCGGGTTTTAAATACTTATCTCTTTTATCGTATCCATATGCTGAAATATCTATTATTTGGTCCGGATCCTTGATAGCATTAATACCTTCAGGAGTAAATCTATCTGTTGTATTTATTTTTGGCAGCGGCAATGATTGTGGTTGAGGAGGTTGCGAGGGTGATGGTAGAGGAAGTTGCAAGGGTGATGGTAGAAGAAGTTGCAAGGGTGATGGTAGAGTTGCTTTGTCTGCTTTTTTCTTACTTGTTGTTTGGCGTAATTCCCTCTCTCGTCTAGCTTTTTCAAGTTGCATCTTCATTTCTTCTTCTTTTTGTCTCCTTCTTTGGTTTACTTGTTCAATATACTCATTTACTGCCTGGTTAAAAATTTCAAACTGATTAACATCTTTCTCCGATCTCATCTGTGGAGTATTAGTAGCGATGCGATATAAATTCCTAAACCAATCAGCATATTTCATAGTTTTAACATATTTGGGTTTTACATACCTATCTCTATCATTATATCCAAACGCGGCAATATCGAGTAATTGGGTTGAGTCTTTGATAGCGGCAATACCTTCAGGCGTAAATTTATATGTAATGTTAGTTCTAACGTTTGGAGGAGGTTGCTGGGGTGGTGGTTGAGAAGGTTGCTGGGGTGATGGTTGAGGAGGTTGAAGACGGCCAGGCAATGTCTCAAAAGCTGTTTATGTTGCCTCAGTTGCTGCAACAATTTTCTTGGTTGGTTTGACAATTGGTTTAAATAACTGTTCTGCACCTTCTGTAAATTCTACCTGAGACTCCTGATGCTCTTGTAAGTTTTGTTTGACAGAATCATGGACTGGAAGATATTTTTTAATTGCCTCTAGTTGCTGTCGACCTAGTTTAGTTGTACGAGATTCCATGTTTAGCATTATTATTGATATAATAATGATTTAGTTACGCCATCTGACCGTTACCTTTTTTTTTACACCCTTGAGGGGGGACACCTAGGTAAATATATTGCCGCACACAAAAAATAACCCGATTAAAAGTCTCAGTGATGCTTGTATTTTTTCATTCTCCGTAGGAAGATTTATTTTGGTCTGAAATTTTGGTCTATTTACCATCCCTGATTTAGTGTTATTGATGCTTGTATTTTTCACCCGTCGTTAGGAAGCTTTTTTTAGGTCTGAAATTTTGGTCTGTTCACACTCCCTGCTGCTCCATTCAAGTCAGATCAAATAATTTTTTCAGACCTCACAATGTTAATTTTGAAGGAATAAAAGGTTACTACTTCACTTAAAAGCTACAAGTAAAGTAGCTGTTATATAGAAAAAAAATCTTTTGCAGGGAAAAAACTTCACCAGATGGAGGATAGCATAGTAGTAAACAGAAAGTGCTGGTTCTGGACCCCAGACCTCTCCCCACCCTCCAAACAAATATAAATTACCATCTCGGAGACCCTCAAATCCCCACCCCAAAACGATTTTCATTTTCAACAAGTGCTGGTTCTAGACCAAATATAATCCAAGACTTTTACCCACCCTCCAAACAAATATAAATTACCATCTTGGAGACCCTCCAAAAAAATATAAATTACCATCTGGAAGACCCACCAACACTCCCAAAACGACTTAGAGTTTTTAAAACCTCTACCTCCTTCAAACATTATTTTTATTGTTCATACCTCATCACCAATTATCAACGTTTCAACCGTTGATATTAGAAATATTTCATCATCGCGATAATAGAGACTAAACTTTACTTTACCGCTCACACATTCGAGTAAATCTTTTATTTGCCGCTTGTTAAGAGGATATTTTTTGTTGATAAAATATACTTTTGACCGATCGAGATCGATGGTAAGTTTAGTATATTTTTGTTGACTTATCGGATCATGAAAGTTTTTAAATCCCGCTGATAACTTCTGGCTCAATTGTTCAAGGTAATTGAAATACTCGCTGTCATCAGATCTGATAAGCGAAAGTTTTAGCTTGTCACGAGCTGCGGTAAAACATATACCTTATGTTTCATTATTAATTTCAACTGTCAACTGTTTGCCGTCTATCATTAGATATTTGATCTTGCTATTGTAGCTATTTGTCACTATCAAATTTTCAAACATTATTTTTATTGTTTACACAAAATTTCATAACTTAGTCATCGAATATAATACTGAGTATAGATCTATTATCAAAACAATAACCAAGTGCAAATGTATCTACTCCATTTTTGCAATAACGTTTGTCGTCAAAATTACTCAATCCGCGTTTGATAATGACATCTGTTTCGAATTTATGACGATTTGTTCGAATAGCCATTGCTCTTATAAAACTAACGCCGCCGTCAAGCGCGTACTTGTAATCATCAAATTTCATAAACTTTTTAACAAAATCGCGAGGCAGACCTTTTGCCTTTTTCGTTATTTTATTATTATCTAGCAATACGGCGTACATTTTACTGCGCAATCCGATAAAGTATTTGATGATGCTCGAGTTCATTTCATCTTTAAACTTACTAATAACCTTTTTATTTGTGTCGTCATGAAATTTACTGTCACGAGGGTAATCGGAAAGATCAAACAGATGTCGATTATCATATATATCCTGATAGACGTCCTCACATTTGATTTCATACACGAGCGAGTCGGTATCAGTAAACAATAGTCTACTGGACGGCCACTGATTTTTAACAAAATTATAATGAAAATCGTACATGTGCCACTTCGATAAATCTAACACGGAAGCTCCAACGTAAATCGGCTTGTTTAGTTTTAGATTTGTTTTTCTTCTTTGTATCGCGACAAGATTTTCATTAAAAATTTTCATGCTAACAAAATCATCGTCCGACACAAGATTATTTCTGCGATTGATATCATTAACTAGCTCGATATTTACTCGTTTACTAATATTTTCCATCGTCTTACCAAAAACGGAATTGTTCATAAGCTTAAAGAAGTTTTTTTCAAAATCGGTTTTTGCTACAGCTCTTCTCGAAGTGTTTGAGTTAATATAACCTCTCATCCACGGCGACTAATTAAACTTTAAAACTCTATGAACTTTCCTTAACACAAGACCAGCATCTACTGCTTGTTTTAAAACTTTACAATGCAAAACATAATTTTTCTTATCGAGTAAATTTGGCACTAGTTTTTTACCATAGAAGTTTGTCTTGGTGATGCTGTCGCTTGTTGTTCTTGAGATAACAAACTATAATCTATTATCATTGATTCTGCACAGAAAGGATAATCGTTGTGCAAATTGTGTAGCGAAGTTGGATAATCGAGATCAACTTCAACGAAATACGAAATATCGTCAGGTATTTTTTTTTTCTGTCTCCGATAGAAATTGTTCAGATGTGATCAAACGAAATCCACCAAAAGGCATTGGTTCTGCCATAGAATAACCGTACAAATTATTACAATCTAGATAAATTATATACTTCGAAGGAAGTTTAGGATTGTCCTCTTTCAAGTATTTATTGTTTGCTTCAGAATATTTCTTTGTTATAACGCTAATACCGCCTCTGATACCTTTTTCGATAAAATTGAACATATCAACGTCAGTTAGTAATTCTAACCTTACTTTACTAAACTTTAACAGAGCGTCCCATGACAGCCCGGGAGCAGAATAATACCAACAAGGATCTAGTCCATAATTGCTGTAGCTTACTCGACGAAAACTTTCAAATACATCTGCTAGTAGTAACACGTCAGTTTTCAGATACAAATCATGATAATCGCCAAACGTCTTACAGTCAAATTCTTTCCAAATATCTTGTGCGTACTTATACTCACTATCAGTTATATTTTCATTTTTAAGTTGCGAATAAAATTTATCCTTGTCAGGTAGCGAGGTTTCATCAAATTTACTCCAATCTTTGAGATACTCGTACGGAAATACTCCTTTTTTTAGTCAGTAGATTAAATGTATCTCCAAAACAGTCTCGTAGGTTATCAAGCTCGCTACAACCTTTTACCAGCTCATCTAACGATGCCGCCATAAACTGAAGGCTGTCAATAAAACGCAACTTACCTAAAGTAACTGACATATACTTTTCAAAATTATTTGGAATGCACTTGATTACGTTATTAAGTTTTAAACGAGATATTATGTAGGGATCACCAAAAGCTTCTATGATAATATGGCTATCATATCCTCGGAAGTTGTGAAGAACAACCGGAATAAAATTTGGAGCGTGAAATTTTAAATTACACTGATCATGAGCCGCACCACGATATTGCGCGGTCAAATGGCAATAGTCATATACTTTTTTATTATCAGGCGAGTCAAAAGCTTTTTCACAAATATGACAAAATTCCGCTTGTTCGTGATCAGATTCTTGTTAAGATGTCAGTTTTATCATTGGAGTTATTCTTTTTAAACGATTAAATATACCTTCAACTTCGTTAATTAACTGCTTGAGAAGCCAAACAGCTGGATTTTTACCGCGATATAATTTGATTGGTTTGGATAAGCTCGAATCAGCACAGCAAACTATTTTGTACGCCACTCCACATGGAACATGATTTTGAGTTTTTCTTGTACTCGATTTGTCAGGATTATTTTCTACGCCAAGTACAGGCTGAAGTAAGCATTCGAAATCAGCGTATATAACGAAAGGAATTTTTAGTTTGTGATTGTGATTGACAAACTGCAGTAAACTATTTTCTTTGGACGGCATTGTTATTCGTTGTACGTCACTACAGTACTGCAAATGCTTTTGTAATGTTTCATTGTCTTTACAACCGTGCAAGCAGCGATAACAAAAGAACGTTTTCTCTTTTATTTCGTTTACTATACTGTCTGCCAACTAGTCCATTAAAGTTTTTAATCCAAACGTAATGATTCTCATAAAACAGCAAGTTTATTGTCGATTGTGAAGCTTTTCCTGAAATATATCTCGGATAGACGTTTTCTTTTCCATCTAGTCCGAAACATTTATTGAAACATTATTTTGCTTTTCAAACTTTGGTATTTGATTTTCTGTAACTGGAAAGTCAATACCATTAAAATTTAATTTTGATACGTGACTAAAATAATTGTCAACATGATCAACGTGTATTTCTACTGGAAATAGCGCATAAAGAATAGCCCACTGAAAACATCTGTTGTCGAGGTTTTTTACGTTTATACAGCATTTTGTATTTTTATTTTTTGTGGTAGGTCAGTATATGAACTACCGCGTAATACGTTATATTTTATTGTGTGAAATAAAATTTCAGTAATAATTTCAAACTTCCAACCCGAACCCGATTCGGTAAATTCTTCTATCTTTTTCCAAATTTTCTGGTGTATTTCATTAGTTAGTGATAAAAGATCAGTCCCAAGAAAAACACGCCTTGATTTTGCATTAATGTAAGGGTCTGCAATTTCTTTGTCAGTCGATTCTTCCGTCACAAGTAGCTTTGAAAATATAACGTGATATTGCACTAATATTCTTAGACCTTTATGTTTTTCAAGTTCATGTTTTACAGTTGGCTCTAGCAAATGATAGAGGTTTGTTGCAGTGAAATTTACTAGTACGATTTGTTTATCAAACCGATAACTGTTGTCAAATCCTATAAAGGCAGTCGCTATTTTTTCAGGTTCTCCCATAAGGCTCTTCTTGGCCATATCACGTAATTTCAACATTGCTATATATATAGTGTAATATTATATTCTAATTGATTGTTCGATCGATAACTCACCGCACGCCAGTTGAAAAATCAATTAGAGATATAAAATGCTTATAGTATAATGACAGAAATTTTAAGCTATATGAGACTGACAGCGGAAGAGCAAGAAGTATATCACGTTCATCCGAAGTATAACTCATATGCTGGAAATGCATTAGGTTCGGTTATTAACATAAAATCTAAAAAATCTGTAGGAAAACCAACACCAGCTGGAATGATAATTTCAGTAAAAGGTGATGACACAGATAGAATTGAAATGTTTCGAAAATATTTTATTTATACTTTGTTCTGCGATGATATTCCAGAAGGACAACGAGTATATAGAGTAAATAATTCGATTACTGATGACAATATTGAAAATTTAGCTTTACAAGATGAGTATCAACGCCACCCAATATTTAATCTTTACGAGGCAAATGATAAGGGAATTATTCGAAGAAGAAAAACTAAAAAAGTTCTTGGTATTATGAATAATATGTGGTATGTCACGGTAACTGTCAGAGGAACACTAGCCGGTAAAGTTAGTTATCTTAGCCATCGTTTTGTTTACGAGACGTTTAACGGACGTATACCTAATGGTTTGGTTATTAATCACATCAACAGCATTAAATTTGACAATCGACTGGAAAATTTAGAACTAGTTACCAGCAGGAAAATGTGAAAAAAAGGACTAGGTGGTGGTATCAATTTTAGACGTCCGGCAAAACCTGTTGTTTCATTTGATCCCGAAATAGATAAGGAAATCAAATTTCCTTCAATCTCATCTGTTGCTCAATACTACAAGATAAATCCAAGGGCAGTAAAATTTGTTGCCGATGGAATAACAAGATCAGCTTTTTCAAGCAAATATAATGCTTGGATTATCTTTAGATATATTTGCTACTCCTTTCTGGTCAAGCAATTGTGGGCAAATGCTATAATATCATCTTTATCAAATTTCAGCGTCATTATTGCACTATCGTTAAGTTTATTTTTTTCTGCCTCTGTTATTAGAATCGCCTTGCGTAACAATAACATCGACAGAATAAGAATTATACCCTAACAGACATTTTCTCACTGCTTCAGCTAGATCGTCATAATTTAATATATTAACTTTTTGTTGATATTTTACCTCGTTAGTCATCTTATAACAATAAATTAGATAAAAGTATATTATAATATGAACCTGATGAAAAGACTTGCTGATATATATTCGGAAGATACAATCGCAAGTGATACAATCACTAACGACAAAGTCGCAGACAATATTACAATCACTAACGATATAATAGACAAATTTGCTAGCTATAGCGAAGATGATATTTTATTTAATAATGACGATGAAGATGACAACAGCAACACCGTCGCTGACAGAAAAAATTACAGCAGACCGACAACTGGACGATATAATGTTAAGTATCACATTGCTAAAAAAATAATAAAATTTAATTTCACTGTTGCCGAACAACAAATATTTTGGCAGCTTATCAAACCTTTTTTAAATCTAAAAATTCCAGGCCGACAGAAAAATATAAAATTCGATTTTATATTTGTCAAGATTTTTAACTTAATGACGATCTCTGACGATCGCAGACAATATCTAATATCGTTATGTAAACCAGTAAAATGTAAATCTATCAAGCGTAAGTACGAGGAAATCTACAGAAACATTATTTCATAATTTGCTTGGTTGGGATCCAACTACTAAATTTATCGCTATACCCGCGCCACTTAACTAAACTTTTATTGCCTTTTTTCCTAATAACTTTTTCGATAACGAAAACATCTTGTTCAGTTTTCTGAAGTTCCTGCTCGTAAAAACTATCGGTTATAGGTTCACCTAATAAATCTTTTAACGAGTATGTTACAGGTATTGTTAAAAGTACTTTATCAACGACAAATACTTCTTCGCTCCAGTTTGGAGTAAATCCTTTTTCAAATGTTTTTTTCGTCAGAGAAATTCTAACTCGATCACCCACTTTAAATTTATGCCTGCGGTACATGTTTTCACTTGCTAATATCGGATTTTTAATTGCGTCATTTGGCGACATTTTAGTGGTTCGATGTTTCGTGTTATTATATTCGTCAACTATCTGCGACAACGCTTTTACCCTCATTCCCTGTAACATATTTTTTGATATTATTTTGGAGCAAAAACCGCTCAAATTTTTTATTGAAAAACTCCGCTCCATGATCGGTCCAGATTCTATTTGGTTTTCTTTCTGTACTTGTTATTATTTGTTTTAGCGCGTCAGTTATCGACGTCCCTGTCTTGTCTGAAACTGGAACACTAAAAGCATATTTACTAAAAACATCTATGACATCAAACAAGTATTTCTTATTATCGTTAAATTCGGCAAGATTTGACACATCTACTAAATCTATTGCCCAGATGTCATCAACGACATTTGCAACAACTTTACGGCGCGAAAACTTTTTTGGGGGGTTTGTGTAGTTCAGCTGCAAGATCATCGTATAATTCTTTCCCAAGTCCTAATTTATATTTTGCTCCAATAAAACCCTGCACCAGCCTTCTAACAAAACGTTCTCACATATTTATCGGTTTCATATCATGAAGTTCGTCTAACATTACTTTATCACAACCAGCCTTATCTTGCTCGTTGTCCCGGTAGCAGATATCATGACGCATTGCTATCGCATCAACTTGATTGTAAGGCTCTTGTCCTGGCAGCGGATTATCATTTTCATCTAGTTGTTTATCAAGAGGATTATAAGGTCCAGTATATTTATGACCTGGCAAAGTCCAACCGCCTTTTAGTTTTGGTAATTTGCCAATCAATTTGTGAATGTCAATTCCGCTGCCAATGACCTCACGGCGATTGCATGATTTACAGTACGTGACGATTTTATCTTGTTCGATACAAAGATCTTTATCACAATCACAATTGCACTTCATTTTATTTTATTTTGTTTCATAAAAAAAATTGTTATCGATTAATCATCAATCAGAACAACTTTATCCACACCAGATCCTAACGTCTCAGCTACTTGTTTTTTCAGAAACATACTTTTCTTTCTACCACAAACAACACAAATACTTTTTAGCATTATTCTATTATTTTTTGTTTTTTCCGTCGTCTCATTTTTATTTTCTGTTTTAGTTTTACATCTGAGACAGTATGTTGACATTTTTTATATTTGTAATTTAGATAAAATTACTAGTAAGCTTTAGATAGCTTTACAAAAATTAACTGCAATCTCATCGTTTGCGTGAGAAGGTTGCTTGTCAAATTGTAAAATAAACTTTAAAAAATTAGGATCTTTTGACATTTGTTTTGTAAACATTATACAATAATAACTACAAGCTGATGTTCCAATCGGCTGTAGTTGATTAGATGAATAATTTATTTTTTTTAATTTTTTAAAAATATATTTTTTTATAAGATCGCTCGGAGGAAGTCCGAACGAATCAAAATAATTATTATCATAGACAGCAACCCAGTGAGTGCCTGAGCCATCGTTCAAGTTTTCTATATTTACAATGCACGAACCACCTGCTGGTACGTCATCGAGTTCGTCTTTAGAAAATACTCCGCGAAATCCGACAACGTCATTCAATTTTTTAATGATATCAAAATTGCTCAATAGCGTCTGGTACCTGGTAGAGTCATTCCACGTCCGATTCCTAGTAGGTTTGGAAGAAGACTTCCCGCTAATTCCGCTAGTAGTGGAGCTATTGGAATAAATCCTCCTTGTTTTGTTCGATTGCGTTTTGTTGTTTTCTTTTTTTTGACGATTTTGTTTTTCGTTGTGGCATTTATTTTATATTCTTACATAAAACTAACGATAGATTTGTTTGATTCCACGACCTTCAACTGCTTTTTTCGTTGCGCCAGATACCGCCCCTGACGCAGCCGCTAGTCCAAGTGTACCAAGTGCTGGCAAAATTTTCAGTAGTATTGTGCTAGCTATCACAGAAAGTGCTGGTCCAAACAATCCACCTTGTTTTGACATTGATGTTATTTGTGAAACAGATAGTTTAAGAACAAACGGTTTTCCTTTATCAAGTTTGTCGATTTGTTGTTGTGTTAGCATTAATTTAACCACTGTTTTATTTGAAGTCTCTGGAGATATCATTAAAGAAACAGAACGGCGTTTAGCAACAGCTGCTGATAATTTTTCAACTTGACCAGATGTTAGGTATATTTCTCTGGTTGTGTACTTGGTTTTCATTATTTTATATCAAGGTTGTTAGATTAAACTTGTACAGTCATTCTTCCTTTAGTCGCGTCAATTGTCAAGAATCTATCACTGACAACTAGCGCATATACGTTATGCTGTTCGGCTGGCAGTACGCCAAGTGTCCAGGTGACCTCAATATCAGCAGTTGATCCGATAGCTCGTTCAGAATGTTTTGATATGTCGAAATAAAAGATAGGATAGAGTGATCGAAACTCTTCTACTGATATTTGAGATCCACTGTCCGAGTCCTGATATTTTTGCATTGCTTCCATAAGGTACATATACGGCCGAGATATGTTTCTGGTGGCGTCTACAGCAAAATTGCATTCGATTCCACGTTCGGGATATTGTCTAGAATTTACTCTAACAAATATTCGTCTGACATCAGGGTTATCAAATACGAATTGTTCATTTCTTGATCATTACGAAGCGCCTGTCGTTGAAATACAACGAACAAATGTCGAGGTAGTTGTTCGCTAGCTGTAGTTGTAACACGCCATGTGTAATCAGTTGCGTTAGGAATTGCTGTTTGATAAATCCTGTTTTGTTGGAAGTATATCTTTTTTGTATAGGCGGTCAATAATGATTCGAGCTCCATCGTGTTAGCTACAGATGGGACAACTCGTGGCATCCACAGCGCTAATCTTGTAATAGCAAATTGTCCTTTAGCCACCCGATCAGCGCACATTATACAGTCGTTTCGATCAGCTCGATCTAAAATGAGTGTATGTTTTATTCCTCGAAAAACTTTGTTGTATTCACGGCAAATCCAAAGATTGTACTTAACGGAAACATCATCGTTATCTGGCGAGATTCTGCGGCAAATGCTTTTCGTTTGGCAAATACCTCGTTGTATTGTTGTCGTCGTATATTTGTAACAGCTAATCTTATTGAATTATCTATTGCTTCTGCATTGTCAGCAGCGGGATTGGCGATTAGATTATTGTTATCTGCAGCAGGGACTCCAGCGTCAGTACGAAACTCGCTCGAAACAGCTGTCCCGAGTGAGGTATCTTTAAATCACATCATGCTTGTGGCCACTGATCTAGAATAATCATCGCTTTACGAAACAATGTTAAGTATTGTACCTGCTATAGGCAAGTGCATTGAAATATCTTCTACAGTTTGACTGGCCAGTTGATATCGTGCACTTTTAAATAAGCTCCAACCGTTATTGACAAGCGCAATTTCTACACCAGCTGCAATATTACCACCTGCCGCAGTTAATATTTGGCCACGCACTTCTAACACTGCCTTATGCGACAGTAGAAACACGTTCTCATCTCTTGTGTTAAAAGTTCTAACACCGGTGTTATTTGGTTCGTTTGAGTTTTCATAGAGATACTCGACGTATTCGAATTCTGTTACAGCGTCGTCAGTATCGTATTCTTCAGCAAGATCGAGATAATTTTTAGCTGACATTATTTTATAATCGCTACACAAAATTAAAAAGCAGCAGGAGTCGTCGGCTTTGTTTTCTTTACAAGTTTACTTACTATTTCTTCACTATGTGGTGATAATAATTTTTTTGCTGTAGCTATCAAAGCTCGTTTTGTTTCTTTTGTTGGTGCAATATCTGATATTGCTCGCTTTATTTCCAATCTGGAAACCGGTGGTTTCTCGCCTCTAATCTTATCAGCAATCTTTTGTCCTACTGCGGTGCCTGCTGAAGAAGCTACCCCCATCGCAAAAGCTTTACCTGCGTTAAGTGCAATTGGTGCTACTTTACGCGTAATTCCTGGGACATTTTCTACAATTTTAGTAAATATGTTTCCAAAAAATCCACCTACGATTTTTCTTCTATAAAATTTTTTTTGTCTTATCTTTGTCTATAAAATATAGGCTCACAAAATTGACGTCGATAACTACGTTGTTGCGCGCAGGTGTAAATAATACGTGACAATTTAGTTGTTAAGATCTATTTGTCTACCGGATTGATCTGTTATTTGCATTGTTATACTTGTTATTTGATTTTCAAAGATTAATCGGATAATAAATAACTTGACGTGAATTAATTTGCATGATCGATCCTGGTGGAACATCTGGCGAGAAACTATATATCGTTTGTCCTCTACTACCCTGGGCTGAGTAAGATCCAGCTGCAATGGAGCAATTTATTAATATTGTGTTTACTTCTGTTATATTTACTGGCAGTTCACCGTCAATGATAAAGTTTCTCCTGGCATTAAAGGTCCATACTGATAATGATTAAATCCAATCAGTGATGCAACACTTGATGCTGATGAAAAATCGACTAACATATTATTTTTTAATGTTATGCTAGCTCGTAATATGTTATAATTTGGTGTTAGCTCAAAATTATCAGCTATATCACCAGCCTTTGTTATCAGCTCCTTTATCATCTTATTTAGATCAGTAAGATCATAAGCTCCTTGTGGAATTTTAAATGTTTTCCGTCGCGTGTCTCTTATTGTATTTGGAATAAATGTAAATTCATCGTTTACTCCAGTTTTTACGTTAGCTATCGAATTCCATGCTGTACATGAAATTAATCCAATCTCATACTGTTTTTTAGGGTCAAGTTCTATTGGCGGATTGTAATAAACGGAAAAGCTTGCGCTGTTTCCTGTTGTCTGCGATGAATCAAGTAATAATGTTGTTGATGTTAGTGACATTATATTAATATTTTTAGATAAGATCGCTATGTAAAATTTCATACTCAGATGATGTCAGTAATCCACTCGATCTAAGATGATCTAGTATATCAATGATTTCGTTATCGATTTCTACGCTTTCATTACCAGCCTCTTTGGATGATATCAACAACATAAGTCGGTCGACTATTTCTGCGTTTGATGTATATATTTTTACACTGGTTCCTGTTTTTACTCTTACAGATTCTCTATATTTTTTAACGCGAGTTTCATCGACTGATTTAAACTTCCTGTGAAATTTCCACCTTCTTTTATCATATTCTTTTTCTCTATAACCTTCCACTGCTATGTAAAAGACATAAGCGATAACACCTTTCCTAATTATATTAAAGAGCGGAATTATATCTTCTTCTTTTTTAGTTGCTCTTGGTTTAATGTCAGCATCATTACCATTTGTAATTATATCATTTAAATTGTTAATAAGTTCATTGTATCTTTCTTCTGGCCAAGTTTTTATATTATCAATGTCGTTTATACTATTATCTTTTAAAAAATCATTATATTCCTCATCTGTTATTTTATCATTTGCTTTTTTTCTAAAAAATAATTTATTTTATCACCAAATTCCATAAACCTTACTGTTAACTCACCGACTCTTTCTTGTTCTTTTTCAATATCCTCTAATTTTTCTGATAATTTTCTTAAAATATTCCTAATCTCATATGAAGTTAATTCTGCCAATCTTTGCTCAAATAAAATTGGATTATTGATCAGCTGGTTTAGTTCAGTTTGTCTAGCGGCAGGATCAGCAATATTCCCTACAAGTGCCTCAGCCAACACTCTTTTTTCCTCATCAGATCTAGCAACAATTTTTGCAACAGCTGCTTCTTGTTGTTCTTTAACAATTCCAACCAAACCTTTTTCTTGTAATTTTTTAAGCTCCTCTGCAGATAATGTTGATATTTCTGGTTGCTTGCCAAGTACTGCTTCAGTAACCAGCTTAAAAAGTTTAGCAGTTTCTTCCTCTGCTTGAACTTGTCCATGCTGAGCTTCTTCCACTTTTTTCTTAAAAGCTGCTCGAGTTTTAATAAATTTCTTCAGCAACTTGATTCTTTGTTGATGCTTGTCCATTATTTTTATATGTTTTATAAAATTATTATAAAAACGTGTCAATACAACAACGAAACATCTTAGCCAGATCACACGCTAGCTAATCAAATAAAAAGAAATTGTATTTGTCTTTGGTTGCTTAATGATATAATTCAATAAATTTATCTTTTGTTACGTCACCGCATTGCTCGTTTGCAATATTTCTCACATCAACATTATCTAGTCCGGGAAATAATATAAAACAACCCGTATTTCGCCTAATAAATCTATCGACGTTGTAAAAACCTTGGGCGAGATAAACAGAATTACATCTTTTATTACGCGATAATGAAAAATAAGATCTGATCTTGGTCATCTCCTCATTGTTTAGCGGAATATCGTCAAATACAATTATTTTATGCTCAGATGAATCAAGTTTATTAACTGGAATTAGTTCTTCTGGTTGTTTTATTAAAAATATATCATTGCCAGCGTCAAGTTCATCACGAAGTTTATTATTATATTCGCTTAGTAGCCCGTACTTATCTTGTTGTGGATTAATTGTATAAATATATGCCTTGTCATAGTTAAAGTTATTGTTGAGCAAAAGATTCAATAACAGATTTGTTTTACCTGATCCTGTACGACCAATAATAAGATAATGACAATCTGGAAGTTCGTTATTATGTCTATGATTAATTAATCGCTCGGTATCAAAATTTAATATCTTCGCCATTGTTGTTATATAATTTTATGTAATATAAAAATTGTATAACAATAAATAAATAATGAGCTATTATACAAAATTTGGAACATTATTAGTAGATTCATCGGCTAAAGGTCAGCAAGGTGACTTATCTAGATACGCACCTCTGATCAGCTCAGAAATGAAATCAATAATTTATTAAATATCACAAGTGTAGATCAAAATGAAGTCGTCGTTTATCAGGACAAACAAGGACGATTGAAGACAAGTAATATACAACTGTCAGATGTACATATACGAGTTCCTACCACGGTTGTTAATAATATCGTTACTTTTACTGACCAAGGTAAGATACAAGATTCCGGTAAGTCAATTAACGATTATGTCAAAAAAGCTGGTGATTCATTCACGGATAACATTAGTATGAATCAAAATAAAATTACAGGCCTTGGAAACCCAACCACATATAATGACGCCGCAACAAGAAAATACGTTGATGATCAAGAATCTAAGTACGTATTAGTCAACGGTGGTATAATAATTGCATTTCTCAACATGAATAATAATGGTATTAATAATCTTAGAACACCAGGATCTGATTTTGATGCTGCAACGAAAAAATATGTTGATGATAAGGAAATTCCAATAACAACTTCGTTAAAAACAATCAATGATGAAATAACTACACTCAATACTAATTTTACTAGACACATACAAACGTTTTTAAATTTTCGTAGAAATGTGAATAGAGCCATTAACGAATTTTTTGGTGATCCACCAACTGTTGATATTAAACTCTCCGACGTTAACACAAAACTAAACGACATTGTCAGTGGAATACCTAATATTGTTCAAAAAAATATCTGATTAAAATTCCACACGGACAAATTAAAAATATCATGTACACAGTAGCATCAGCATCATCAACATGGACACCGCAAAATAGCACTCTCGAACATACCGCAGAAGTAACTGGGTTATACAGGCTGTCCATGTACGGTTTGGAAATTGCTGCGTCCACTTCATCATCACCAAATGTATATTATAATCCTCTACTGGTGATACTAAATAAGAACACCAAAGAAACATTTATGTTGACATCAATGGAAATGCCCCTGAGACGTTACTGGTGGTGTCTGGAATTTGTAGCTGAAACACCATAATTAATCACTTAATCAAACTTAGGGACTGGCACTATTGTAAACAAATATTATATAATGGAAAAAAGTATAGTTGATTTCAATTACATTTCAAAAGAAATTCCAAAAAAAAAAGATGTGGATGCGTTATTGCAATATTACAAATATTATCATAAAAAACTTTGGTGCGTGAAAAAATGTTATAAATATTATAACAAAATACTTCGGATAATATCATATTTACCGTTGTTATTGACCGGCTCTGGTATAATTTCAAGTGGAGCATCATTAAATCTGTTTTTGTTAATAATATCAGGCGTTGGTGTTTCTCTTGCAACAGTGTGTAAAAAGATTGAACCTCGGCTTGTAACCCCAAAAAATGCCTGCAAAACAGCTAGTATCACCTATAAAAAATTACTTGATCAGATACGATCTTACCTACGGGGTATAAAATATGATATGGATGATTTAATACGTGAGTTCCGTACTATTGACAGTATGTTAACGGATATCCTACCAGTGAGAGTCAGTAGGTATGAAAATAATTATCAAAGAAAGTATGATAATGATATTGTATAAAATTTTGTTTAAACAATAAAAATAATGTTTGAAAATGTTCACTTACCTTTTCGTTTGGTTGGATTATATTTGGTCTAGAACCAGCACTTGTTAAAAATGAAAATTGTTTTGGGGTGGGGATTTGAGGGTCTCCGAGATGGTAATTTATATTTGTTTGGAGGGTGGGGAGGGGTCTGGGGTCCAGAACCAGCACTTTCTCTTACTACTAGCATGAATTAATTATTTTAGATGCATAAAGAGCAAAGGATGTAAGGTAATTCTGGCTTTGGGTAAAACACTTCAATTTTTGAAAGCAACTATGCTGGCAACTTTACCATTCCTGATACCTATGAAAGTATTATAATGCCATCCATAACAAGGGTAATTAAGGATCTCATTGAGATGATGCAGGTAATTAGGTCTGTACATCATGATACAGGTAATTAGGTCTGTATATCATGATACAGATAATTAGGGCTCATAGTCATGATGCATAAGAATCACCTGCTATGTGTGTCTGTTTATTTGTTCATACTTCTTGCATCCATCACAGCTCTGCAACCTTTGATCATATGTGGATGCCAGAAGTATTGCCTTATTCAGTTGATTTTAATCTTCACCACAGCAGATTCTTTTAACCAGCATAGTGCAGGAACCATCAAACATGTTCCTATGCAATTTGGTGTGTACAGTGTCTCAGAGACCTAGATGTGCATGTATGGATGTGCCTTGTCAGGTCCATTTTGGATTTAGTTATGGCCCTTTACAATTAAGTTTATACTGTATCACAGGATGCTGCTTTTAACTGGCATACAGCAAGAACCACTGAAGATTTTCCACGCAATTTGGCATGAACATTATTTCATAGCCTTGCAATTGCCTTTAAATAGTTTTAGTCCCATCATTTTTATTTACGAAAGAGTTATGGCCCTGGTGATGCAAATTCTGAACTTCACATGAACACTTGGAATGTTGCTTTTTGATGGAATTTGGTAAGTTCTTTTTATTGGTTTTGCCTCCTCCACCAATTTTGGACAGGGTTATTGCCCTTTTTTATCAACTTCATATTGGTTGCAGTCAGCATTAGTTATGCTCCAGTGTTCAAAAAAATTTCGCTTGTTTTCACTTATATCATCTGCATGCTTTTTTTCAATCTTTGCAGTGAAAACTGTCCAGTACTGGTGCCTGTTCTATCTCATATGAACCAAAATAGATTTCCCTCTCAGTCTAATTTATGGCTTTTTATTTTCAAGTCAGAAATATTCTGCTTTAATTTTACTATAGATTGTAAGATGAAAATCTTTTTTTTTAAACAAAATTGTGTATTTTTGCCCTATCCCTGTTCTGACAAAGCAAATTACCCCTCCACTACACTCATGTAAAGATTTAAGTACATGAATTTGTTCTCTCTACAAAATTGGAAGAAAATCTGATTGGCTAAATTTTGTTAATTTCATGTAAAAGACTTGATACATATTTTTTTAAAATTGTACATTCACTCTAAGTGCATAGTTTCAGTCCAGTGGTAGTCATACATAGCTGTTAATCCACAGCATCTGGTACATACTGAATGCTTAAACAAAACTGATTCACATCAACATTAGAATTCAAGGATTCAACATTAAATGAAACATGATGCTATTGCAAAAATGTTGGGATTCACTTTTTATAGAATTCACTTCAGTGCAAAATACAAAACTGTGGAGTGGAACCATAGCTCAAGAACCATTGAACATATTCTGATATGATTTGATATGGATATTGTTTCATAGAGCTTGAGATGCCTTTTATTCATTTTGTCTCATCTACTCAGTCTTGGACCAAGTTATGGCTGCTGTTAATCAGCTTTACATCTTTACATGCAGTGTTTCTTGAGTTGATGGGTCCTTCAGTGAGTTGGACACATGAAATTAGTATTGAAAATAAACACAACAAACAATATAAATAATAATAATAATAATAATAATAATAATAATAATAATAATAATAATAATAATAATAATAACAACAACAATAATAATAATAATGATGATGATAATAATGTTTGTCTGTGATTTAGATTTATAATGTCGTTTTAAAAATTTTTCAGTCGTATTGCTACAATGTCTTCAGTGACTTCTAGCACTGGGGCATCATGCCATAGACATGTTGCATGATGTCCCACCCAGTCACATTATCCTGACACTAGGCCAACCAGTCCTAACACTAACCTCTTAATGCTGTGCGCCTAGTGAGGCAGCTTTTAATGCCATTTTTATAAGTCATTATTATGACTTGATCAGGGTTCAAACCCAAGACCTTCTGCATCTGAGGCAGATGCTCTAACCATTTAGGCCATAATAATAATAATAATAATAATAATAATAATAATAATAATAATAATAATAATAATAATAATAATAATAAAACTTTATTTTCTGAAGGTGCAATTCAATTAGACAAATGCAGCCCTCAAATTAAACTGTAGGATGATTTATATTCAATTTGTTTAAATTCAGTCAAATGAAAACTTGACGAATCACAGAAATCATACCAATTTCACAGATAAGTGTTTTCAGGTTTCTTCTGCTAAAAAATTCTTTTGATCTAAACTGTTTTAATGTGTTCATCTTCTTTACTGTCCCATTGTGTGCACAATGTTAATTTTTCTGTGATGAATATTAATTTGGATTTTCACTCTTTTCCCTTGTAGTAATTTCTTGCCAGATTCTGTGGACTGCTGATGAAAAGTTATCTCCCCTACACTGACTGCCAGGCATTGTATGTGTTATTACAGTAGGACAAGTGACCAATTATTAACAGTAACATCTGACTGTACACATGGAGTCTCATGCATTCATTTATCACTTTTCTGTTATCTATATTTATGAAATCAAATATAGGTGTTTTATCAGTATTCATGACGTAAAGAGAGACATCAATTTTTATTTGTTTCATTTATGTTTATGAACTTTAATTATTATTATTATTATTATTATTATTACCAACTCATAACAGATATGATACTTTTCCTCATGTGTGTCTATGCTAAACTGCATGTTGTAGATTTCTATATTTATGTTCAATATGGCAGGATTTGTTCTGTCCTACCTTCCTCTGCCTCAGCAAATAAAAGCATTTTCTGTAACTGACAAATAACAATCTGAAACAATATATATGGAATAAGGTAATTGTTTGATCAAACATGTTGTTCATAGTGTTTGTTTTAAATTCCAGCTGCATTTGACAGGTTTGTAAGATTACCTTAGAAATGTACATGGTAATGTGTTGAGTCCTTTTTGAAGCAAAGACAGTCAGACTCCTAGAGAAAGCTGCTCAGTACAAGGGCTGGTCTCATTTTACATTATGATTGCATTGGAAATTTTCATATAAGATAATTAGGTAAGATTCTAATTAAAGAACAAACTCAAGTAATTTTCCCAGAATGAAATGAAATTGCTATAATCATGTTTCATCTCTTTTGTAAAAACATCTGGAGCCCTGGTATGTATACAGTTGTTTGTGTATTTCATCTGTCAGACCTACTGCTTACTGAGAGTAATTCACTTTGACAGGTGAGCAAACATTATATACTTCTAAATTATCCAAGCATATCTCTGCATTAAGAAATATTACCTACATTGTCAAAGACAAATAAGCCCAATTTTCAAGGCAAATGAGGGTGGTGATTCTTAGTCCAGCACTCATCATGAGATCTGTGGTGATTCATTGCTTTGCATCCTGTCTCTAATAAATTTGTTTGTAGATTACAAGTCTGCCCTGATCAGCCTGGGTGAGACTGTTATGACCTGTTTTGACAGGACACTTTACCCTGGCCAGCCTGGGTGAGACTATCATAACCTGTTTTGACAGGACACTTTACCCTGACCAGCCTGGGCGAGACTGTTGTAACCTGTTATGACAGGACCCTTCACCCTGACCAGGCTGGGTGAGACTGTTGTAACCTGTTTTGACAGGACACTTTACCCTGACCAGCCTGGGCAAGACTGTTGTAACCTGTTATGACAGGACCCTTCACCCTGACCAGGCTGGGTGAGACTGTTGTAACCTGTTTTGACAGGACACTTTACCCTGACCAGGCTGGGTGAGACTGTTGTAACCTGTTTTGACAGGATGCTTTACCCTGACCAGGCTGGGTGAGACTATCATAACCTGTTTTGACAGGACACTTTACCCTGACCAGCCTGGGTGAGACTATCATAACCTGTTTTGACAGGACACTTTACCCTGACCAGCCTGGGTTTGTAAATATGCTTCTGAATATTTTAAATTTTCATATAACTCAGATAATGTTAACCTTGCAGCTCAGATCTGATTTTGCAGGTCTGAAGTCATTATATTTAATCAATAGTTGATCCCTGATACTTATTAAATTCTAAGACCTTATTAGAAAAAGAAGAACAAAATTGTATGTTTGAGTGAGTTACCTGTATATTGATGAAAACGGAATACCTGAAGTTCTCATTAACTTGTATTTTGATTGATTTTGAACAGATAAATTATTTGTTAAATCCTAAACTCCTAAAATTGAAGATTGTACCTATTTAACAGTTTGATATGTCAACATTGATCTAGATAAGATTGATGTATGTAGGTACAAACAGTCTAAATTTCCTCACTCCAGACTGATGGGCATGAAATATTGCTGAAGTTTGTCAGATGACATGGCTAATCTGCAGCTGTTGACTTGATCTGCCATTAATTATATGAATTGGTCATTCCTGGTCAACCTCAACCCAGGGAATGTTCTGTGAGGTGATACTGGACCCCAATTCACCACCAGATGTGTCCCATGTAGGGCTCTCCTCTTATCTGTCCTGCCAGAAAATGAAAGTACATGCACACATTCTATAAAGAATTTTACATTAATCTTTCTCTTGCTGCAGTTGTCTTTATCAGGGCTTGGCTTTGCTGGGTCCTAAATTTTCTTTTATCAGAGTTTAATAGGAGGAGTGGAATTCTGGTCCCCCCAGGTTCTGATAGTCTGTTACACATGCAGGTGTTCAGTACATTTTGGTGCAAAAAAGCAATTTTTTAAAACCCCAGTTTAACTTTAGTTTCACTTTTTACTGCTCTTCACAGTAAGAAATGTAACATAATGGATATTGTTTATATTTTCCCTCCCTAAAAATAATTTCACATTTTAGACTGTCAAAATACATTGGATCTTTCATTAAAAAATGAACTTTTTGCTAGGTAATTATCCATAGCTTTCAGTTTTATAGGACATAGAGTGCTGCTTTGGAATGAACAGGACCATCCTTGTCATTATGATATCATTATGAATTGATTATAATTATGATTGTTATTATGATTATCAGTATGATTCTGATTATAATTATCATCATCCCTATCATTTACAATTATCATTATGATTGTCATTATAATTATGACTATGATTTTCATTATAATTGTGTGTATTATTATAATTATGACTATGATTATTATTATAAGTATCATTATCATTTTAAATATGATTGTAATTAAAATTATTAAGATGATTATCATTCTAAAAATGATTGTGATTATTTTTACAAGTATTATTATCAGTATGATCATGATTATAAGCAAGGTTGTATTATCATTATGATTATTATTGTGATTATTATTATGATTGTCATTGTTATTATTAATTATTATTATTACTATTGTTGTTGTTGTTATTGTGATTATCATTGTTGTTGTTATTAATAAGTGTCAATGTTGTATGTCCTACTTGTGATCTTATGCAAACATCATAGACCTAGATTTGTTATTGCATAATGTCTGGGCAGATCAGTGTTGATGTCATATGTCCTATTTGTGATGTCATGCAAACATCATAGACCTAGATCAGCTATCACATAATGTTTGGACAGATCAGTGTTGATGTCGTATGTCCTAGTTGTGATGTCATGCAAACATCATAGACATATGTTTGGGTAGATCAGTGTTGATGTTGTATGTCCTAGTCGTGATGTCATGCAAACATCATAGACCTAGATCTGCTATTGCATCATACATGGACAGATCAGTGTCAAAGTGGTTTGTTAAACTGGAGTCAGCATGTCCATCTATCACATTTTTGCTTATTTAATATCTCCAGAACACTGGAGATATCTTCATGAAACTTGGCATGCTTTTCTGCACTGACTAGACATTGTAATTTGTATTTAAAATAATGGAATTTGCCTGATCAGCAATGTAAGACTGACCCCCACTTTATTACAGATTATGTCCATGTGTCCATTTATCCATCCAGCCATCTACCTATCATGCTCTTAGTTCATATGGGTTTTGTTATATTATTTCGGGGGGGGGGGGGACAGATCTAGTTCTACTTGTGATGTCAAGCAAATAGGTAAAACATAGATGAGCTGTCACATAATGCATGGGCAGGTCAGTGTCATTGCTTGTTCTACTTACAGTCAGTCAAACAGTATAGACCTAGATTTGCTGTTACATAATGCATGGGCAGATTAGTGTTGTTTTTATTTGTTCTACTTGTGATGTCAGGCAACCAGCATGGACCTAGATTTGCCACCACATAACACATAGGAAGATCAGTGTTGTTCTACTTCTGGTGTCTGACAAACAGTGTATATGCAGATCAGCTATCCCATAATGCAACAACAAATCTTGGTCTATATGGTTGGGTGCATATAATTCACAGATAAATAGTGTTTTATGGCTTATTTTGTATACTGGTATCATGTCATTGATAGCATATGTGTTCCTGGTCATCTGATTGATCCAGTCCTGTAATCAACAACTTTGAAGTCATCACTTTGTATTTCTTTAAGATCCACTGACTTTACCAATTTGTATTTCTTTAAGATCCACAGACTTTACCACTTTGTATTTCTTTCAAGTCCACTTTTAAAGTCCACTGACTTTACCACTTTGTATTTGATTAAGGTCCACTGACTTTACCACTTTGTATTTCTTTCAGGTCCACTTTTAAAGTCCACTGACTTTACCACTTTGAATTTTTGTAAGGTCCACTGATTTTTTGTCCTCATAATTAACATATGGCTATGTCAGTCAAACTCAAACACATGTGAGACCTCAGGTGATTTACAGGTGCTTTAGAAGCCTGTCAGACATGCAGGCCTTATTGTGGGTCAGCTAGCAGATTGAAACTATATATCATATACAAAAATTCAAATTATCATAATTTGTTTCAACATTTTTTCAACCATTTTTCATGAAATTTTTGATATATACACCAGAAACTGTAACACTTACTCACATGAGAAAGTGACAATGTAAAATACTGATTTTGTTTGATATGTTATGCAAATGAGTGGGCATGATTTTCTTTGCTTTGGCAATATGTCAATTGTTATGTACTTACAGGCATTTTATTGTAATGTGGCAATATGTAAATTTGTATGCATGTACAGGCATTTTATTGTAATGTGGCAATATGTAAATTTGTATGCATGTACAGGAATTTTATTGTAATGTGGCAATATGGAGTAGGTAGAATGTAAAAAAGACCTTGATGAGAATGTTGGTGATAATATTGGTGATGACTGTTGTTAATGATGATGGGCTGGTATCACTAGTATAGTAACACTATTTGTAATTGTTGTACATGGATAGGACAGATAAATAGTAGTGGGGGTAGTGGTAGTCATAGTGGTGTTGGTGTTGGTAGTTTTTGTAAAGAAGGAAGTGGTGGCATCAAGTATCTGAGAATTATATTTGACTTATATCATATGCCAACAGCCACAAATTTTCAGATAAACCTCTTCTCTCTCTCTCTCTCTCTCTCTCTCTCTCTCTCTCTCTTGCTATTTTTCTTTTTTGTCAATGCTTTTCAGAAGGCCCCCTGTGTCATATCCTGTTAGTTTCAATTCCATAAAATATCTAGAGAATCCAAAGAGATTAGAATTGTACAGTATATGTTAACTTATAAGTCAAGTCCAGCTGAAAATAACATAGACCCCAATCTGCCATTGCATATGTTGTGTGTTCTGCTGATTATTCCTAACAAAACCACATAGGCTCAGATCTGTCTGTGCATTATGTCACAGCACATCTGGGTCTGTTCAGTTTGCAGTTGGACTCAACTTATAGGAGAGTGCATACAGTATCTAAGAAATGTAAACATTATTTAACCTTTGCAGTCATCCAAAAACATCCTGCTGTAATATACATTTTCCTGCTAGCTAAGCACCTGTTATTTCAATCAGGATGGGGAGGTCTAGCATTAGCCTTGAGGAAGCAGGGAGTATGTTTGGAAAATTAACTTTGACTTCTTTGTGAATTGACAACCCCTAATTAGTGAAAATTCTGACACACTTGTAGCAGATACAATTTTTGGAATGTGTTTTTCACCAGCGAACTTTTACTCTTTAGTTTCAGTGGTTGTCTGTATTTTAATTCTTTTAAACTGTTTAAGGATTTCACAATTCCAGCTAGTCATAATATTCTTTGTGAAGATACAGTGATCCAGCCACTTTAATAACCCTGACTATTCTGCTGCCTCAATTATAACTTGTGTATGGTCATGGTTTGTTTGGTTTTTAGTTTAATGCCATTTTTCAGTACATAGTCATCAATATATTTGGTGGAGGTAGAACCTGGGAAGTACCACCAACCTGCAGAAGCTATTGGCAAGCTTTCTCACATACCCACTTAGGTTGAATTGAACTTTAACCGATTTGGACAGAGATAAGACAAGTGAGTGATCCCTAAAGGTGAGTGCCATATGACCACTCCACAACCCAGGACCCAAGTATGATCATAGGTCCAATTAAATTGTTTCATATTTGTTTCTATCTTTGCTAACTGAATTATTTCATTTAATTTAGAATTTAGTTCATGTTTAATGAGAACCAATTATTAGGTGATTCTAATTTGTTTTTAATTCCTTATTTTTGTTTTTGTTCATTATTATGATACAGTCTTGCTATGACATCCCTCACTATAACACTCCCTCACTTTCAATGTGTGCTATATTTATGGCTACCATGTCCAGTGTTATAAAATGAAACATTGCATTAGAAAGCGAGATAAAATTGTTGGCTGATGCAATTTTATAATATTTCATCAAAAAACATTCAAAAATGTTTTGAAATAACAGATTTTATCATGTGAAAAAGATATTTGTGCACTTGAGGTTGGCAAACTTTATTGGAAATTAAATTCTTCCCTTTTAATAACATGGCTGAGTTTGAGCTTAATGCACTCTAAAACTTCTTTGAAATACATACATTTTATTTCATTGCCTGATCCTGGAAACATAAGATCTGCAATTAAATTAAATTATTCAGCATATTTTATTTTCATTTGTTTTTTTGTGAACACATTTAGAAACAATGAAAAGAAGTTGTTATTGTTTTTGGGGTTTAATGCCATTTTCAGTGCATGATAGGCTATAAATGATGGCCAGTATAAATGGTGGAGGAAGAACCCAGGAAAAACCCAGTAAGAACACTGACCTACAGGAAGCTTCCAGTAAGTTTTCTCACATACCCATATTGGCCAAGCCACAGACTTGAACCCACAAAGACAGAAGTGAGATGGCAGTGATTGATGAGGGTGAGCATTTTAGATAATTCTGCCATCTGGGGCCCAAGAACAGAAGTAATGATAAATTTGTGATAACATTTATAATATAAGACCATATTGAAAAGAGGGGATTTTTTAAAAAAAAATTAGCCAGGTTAAATGTCATCATTTATTTTAAATTTCAAGGGATCTCCTCCCATGCTTTGATGATACATAGATTCATTCAATTTTTTTAAATTGTCAGCTCTGGAATTTTTGGGAGTGCTGAGTTGTATCTGGTATTTTTTGGGTGGGTGGGTCTGAAACAATCTTGCAGATTTGTTGGGTAATCTGTGTTAAGTTTGGTATTTTGTAAAGGTCACCCTTCATGAAATAAGAATTTGTTTGCTTTTGTTTAAAATAAAATGCTTTTATTGCTACCAGGAGGCTGTTCTGACCAACCATTCAATGCTTTTTTAAAGCATGGTTATCCAGAATAAAATCTCAGCGAGGTTGATGAGCATGGTTAAACTGCATAAAACCTCAGTGAGGTTGATGTCAATCCTCAGCATTTATTATTTGCTAACCCTACAGGTCATGCCTCTGTATTTTTAAGGTTCTCTCCTTTTTGCAAACAGATGATCTAGTTTTGCAAAGTAAGCACATCAATTAAATGATTAGAAAAAGTAACAATAAAGTGAACAAAATGTAGACATTTTAATTATGAGAGCACACACACAAAACATGTACACACACAGACAACATATGCACACAGATACAAACACAGAAAACTGTTTTGGTTAACTTGGCAATATTGTCACAAAAGCAGATTATGCAACTGTAAGCAAATACATGGTCCTAGTAAATAATCAGTTAGAGGTAAAAAAACAAAAAAAATCATGACAAATTAGTTCCCAGCAACAGTTCTGAAGAGTTACTGTTTTTGAGTAGTAGAGGTCATGGTTAGAAAAAGTATTACTATCAGATGTGAATTTTAAAGATAAAATAAGTCTGTTACTACAGACTGTTCTTCAGTTTTTCACAATCAGGGAAAGTGCTTGTCTGAACCTTGACAGAGTTATTTATTCCCAAGTAAGAAAAATCATTTTATGTCAGTGGTAGAATAATCAAGAGAAAGGTTCAAGGTACAGCGAGATCCTTATGTTTGTGGCATACACATTCACCCCCACTTACAAACAGCATAAATCATTGTTGGAATTATTGTGAAATTCTACATTCAAAAATCTCTGCTATGGTTATCAAAATATCTCAAAATAATATTTGAACTTTTTTAATTAAAAAAGTATTAGTAAATCCTCTTCTTTTTTAAAATTAATTCAAAGAAATGAGGACCTTCTTTTTTAGCCAATGCATTACTGTGTACAGATAGTTTGAAAGAAAGAGACAAAGTTTGTGCTGCCAGCTCAACACCCCATGACACTGTCTTGGCCACTACTTGATCTGGATATTTTAAAAGCCTCAATTCAGAAACTAGTCAAATGCTAAGCTTTGAACTATCTTTCATCGTCTTTTCAGATTTCCTTTCCATTTTCATAGCCTTGCAGAATCTTAAATCTGACAACCCATTAAAGTACTATGTACTGTTGGTATAAAGGGTAATGGATGGACACATAAAGCAGCCAAAGCTACCATGCAGTCAGCCATTTCCAAATGGAAGATTCCATATACTGACTTCAAATACTGTACAAATCAGCACGTGCATCATTCTTGGCAAAAAATTTTAAAACATCAAAACAGCTATTGGTGAAATGCATTCCTCATATAGAACAAATTGGAGAGATGTGGTTGTATTATGCCAATCATGTATTGAATGTACATACCTGACTCACACATAGGAACTTGTGCCTGACTCACACATACCGCCTCAAAGGTGATCCTCAACCAGAATGCTTACCACTGACAATGGAACACATTCTACTCAATTTTGTTGATTTCCACCCCACAAGATAGAAGTATTTTGACATGAACTGCTTGAAGAAGTAGTACAAGGATGTACCATCCGAGAAAATATTGGACTCTATTTTTTGTGGAATGCAATAAATTTTAATGATGGTTTAGTGATTTACATGTTGTGACGCTATCTGTTATTTATATACATTTTACAGAATTTTAACATCTTTATGTTTGACATTTTATCTGGTTGTACTTGATGTTTACATTTATTTTTTGTGTAATTCATTTTTACATTTTTTGAACTTTATCTTTAGTTGGCACTTGAAAGCCACTTTAGTGCCAAGGTACTGCAAAAGACTACAACATGCATATACACTATATGTGCTCATTGCACAGACACATTCTCTTTTTTAAGGGAGATAACTTCCAGTTCAGGCCCACATCTGGCTTAAATGGTGTAACAATCCCCATAATGGTTCAGAGACCATTCCATCCTGGTTCTGCATTTTTTAAATTGCTGAGAACCTGAGGATAGTACTTTTCAATGGTGATGTCACTAATTTGTCAGTACATGTAATATGCATGATGTAGTTACTCAGATAAAAATGACCTGTTTTTTAGATTACATTTGCACAAGAGTACAAAAACTTTTGCATAAATTAAAATAGTCCAAAAATAACTAAATTTTCTTGACAACTATCCTAATGTCCAATTTAAGAGGAATCATATTGTTGTAGCAGTTGTTAGACCTGAGGGAAAATGAGGTCATTGGAGCTTTTTACTGCTTCTCACCACACTTTTTTCTCACAGCAATTAACCAATAAAGTGTTTGCAGTCCAGTTGATGAATACTGTATCTATCTCACTATTCCTTTGGTTGGTGATAAGTTCTTTTTTCTAATAAACCCATGAAAGCAAATTTTGGTACCACATTCAAAATTCTTTTTTTTCTGTAATAAACCCATGAAAGTAAATTGTAAAGTAATTAGACTGACTATGATAGAGAGTTCACTGTGAGATCAGTATTTTTAGTTTTTCATCACCCTTACTGTACTACCTAATAACTTGAAAGCCCTTTAAGATTAAGGGCTGAAACTTGGTATAGTTGTACATCACCTCTAGTAGGGGTGTTACATACCTCACTTATGCTTATAGCTTTAAGGTCAAGGTCATAGCTCAGTAATTTATGCTTTCATTAAACTTTTCCAACCACTCCATAGCTTTAAAGCCATTTGATATTAAGGGATAAAACATAGAAATTACAGTGTCACTAGAAACTGTGTCATGTACAAAATGGGGGAGGGTGGTGGTGCTATCTTCCTGGCCCAGTCTATGGTAGTATTTTATGTTGTTAAACATGCTTCTGGTCTATAACTGTAAAAGCAGTCAACATTAGGAGATGAAACTTTGTATACTTGAAGATCAAAACTAGAATGTGTGTCACATACCACATAGGGTTGTTATCTTCAAGGTCAAGGCCAAAATTAAATATTTCCATCACCCTTTTCCGCTTGATAACTTTAAAACCATTTGAGATTTAAAGATGAAACTCTGCATGCTTGTACATCATCACTTGACAGTGTTTTGTGCACAAGCTCAAGGTTCCAGCTCAATCTACTTTCACTTCCACTTCATGATTTTACTATCTTAAGAGAGTAAGGGATGATAACCTCTCCATTGTAGGCTGGGGAACAAAAATCACTTTCTAAGTAGCTGTAGCCAGAGATCTATACAACTGTTTTCTATATCAATATTTTAGCAACTATGTTAATAAACATCCCTATACCTTTTTCATAATACTTGAGCCAGTGCTAAGCTTAACTTGTGCTGAAGACATTTTTAAACAATGTAAAATTTTAAACTATAAAATTGCTTGCAGCAGAGAAAGGAGTTTAAGTATGGAGTTGTCCTGAATTTGTACTTTAACTTTTTTAGGTCAGTATATACAGGAAAACCTGTCATGAAAGACATACTCCTTCTGCCAAATAAAAGTGGTCTCTTAGGACATGTGAGATGAAATGTTGAAAACTGTAGTTTGGCACATTATTGTCAAGTTTGTGACCATTTGTATATCCTGCCTGTCAGAGTTATTGCCATAATGGGATAATGAAGCATCAACAATGGGACTTAGTGTTTGATGACATTTAACAGTTTTATTGCTTGTTCACCATATCTGCTGCAAAACCAGCTGGCTTAAGGGCCTGAAGATAAGCTTTCCAAAGAAAAGAAATAAAAAATCATCTCAGTACCAGGAAATACTGGTTTATGATTCCCATATTATTTTTTAATTACTATATGATATTATTATTATGCAACTGTCATCCTGATATAGATATGTTATGTTCCAAAATATAAAGTGGATAAGTTTCTAGCACTAATATCTTTCAATTAATCAGTGCCATATGTTCCTGATTTTAATGGCTACCATCTACATCTCTTTACATTCAGACAAACTTCTTGATTAAAGACGCTCTAGGACCACAGAAATATTTGTTATTTCCCAGAGTCAACTTCTTGGCTTTGCACAGAAACTTAGATGGACTAATTTCATGAGGGAAAGTACTTAAAACGTGGATTTCATCTGGGAAACACACCACCTTCATTTAGTTTAACCAGTCAGGATTAACTTTACCTAACCGCCAAAATTTTAACACGCCCATCGAAGTTAGAAAAATTCTCTCTATTCCACATTTATTAATAACTATTTCTAGAAAAACTCATTTTGTGACACTTATTTCAAATGGCCCAAAATTGTCTCTGCATTGTCTCCATGTTGTCATTTCACACTACTTAACCCGAAATTATCATATCTGTATGACCATCATCCCAATGGATTATAATTAAAAATCAATCACACCCCAAACCAGGAAGGTTAAACCATTGCAGACTAGCAATTTGTTGTGGGCTTTACTTATATGTCAAAGTTAATTGTTATGTGTCATGCTGACCATGACAAGACTGACTCCTGTATGTGTTGCAATAACATTTTTCTTCAAAATGTACTGTTACCTGGCAGTACCATTGACCTCTGTTAACCTTCTATTTACAGATGAACATTTATTGGATCTTTAAAACCAAATGTTTTCATTATCACTTCAAAGAGCCCCATTGAAACTAAATAAAATCCAGTGTCTTGAGGTAGTGGAACCATGTACTATATATACCCACTTATAAGTCAAGTCCATCTGCACACTGCATAGAACCAGTTCTGCCGGCACATAATGTGCTGGAAGATCTGGATCCACGCAGTTTGTTAGGAGTATTCCACCTTTATTAATAACTATAGGCTTGATGATGTGCATTCAGACATTTAAAGTTATTAAATTTTTAGTATCATGGTGTTTGTATTGGTTTACAATGGGGACTGAATTAGAACCATGAGTCCTACAGAGCACAACCAATGTGCCTCCAAAGCTGAGAGCTCCCAATAGAGACAAAGGGACCTAACTATTCTAGACTGTAGTACCATATATACTCACTTATAAGTCAAGTCCAACTACAAACTGCATAAATCCAGATTTGCTGTCACATGATGTGCCAGCAGATTTGTGTTTATGCAGCTGGTTGGTAAAAATCAGTAAAACAAACAGCATAGACCCTGAACTGCCATCTCCTTATATGACAGCAGATCAGGGTTGATGTTGTTTGCAGTTGAACATGACTTATAACTGAGTATACATGGTATATATAATTACCTACACAGTGCTTGTATTACATCAAAAATAGTAATTGGTCATTGTGTCAGCATCAACCTATCAAAATGCATTATCTGACAAAATGACCTTATCCTTGCAGCTGTGATTTTTGTTTGTCTTACATGGTAAGTCAGATGTGAACCAAATGATTAGTTAAAAAGTACAAACATTTTTAAAAAATAACTTCTACTCATGTACATGCCAATAGCCCCTGAGACTGACCTAGGAAAAAGTCGGGGGACATTGTCACTTTGTGACTAAAACAACTATGTCTAGAGCCATATGGTTAAACACAATAAATATTTAATGAGTTTCTTACTCCAATGTGCACAGAATATGTACATTGTTCCTAAATTTGTAAAAAAAAAGGCTAATGGAGCCTGAATTGTTCCTAAACTTGTAAACAAAAGGCTTATTGAGCCTGAACATAGACCATAACCTTGTTGATCCATGACTGAAAAAATAAAGATTACATATGTTGTAGTTATTCTAATTTAGACACTGAAATTTATGACTGAAAGAAGAAAAATGGTTTCTGCACAATATTATTATATCTACATTACATACAGTGGCTAATCTTTGTGGATACATTGGTCTTGGAGTAAGAAGGAAGCTCATCCATTTTGTGGTCAAAAGTCAGGGATACTTTGACTGAAAGAAGAGAAATGGTTTTAGTACAATAACATTAGTTCTGCATCACAGACCTGGACCAAAGTTTAAATGTTTGCACTTGGGAAAAGGATTTTGATTGAAATTGTGATTTTGTGGTTAAAAGCTCAATTATCAAAGCTACTTGGACATGTAGAAAAACATTTCTTTCACATAATAACTTGACCACAGTTTGTGGAGGGCTTGCAGTTACCCTATGGAAAAGCCCTGTTGATTTTAGTGTCAAGGGTCAAGGTTATTGTGACTTGAAGAAAAACTGGATTTGAAAATATTTTTGTTATTTTCAACATAATGTTTTCAACTTTTCTGAAAAACCAATGTACCATTTTCTGCATCCTGGCATAAACACCTTTAAAAATTTGTACAAATGATGCCAATGCAATCTAATATGTTTGTAGTTATTGATGATAATAAAGCTGACATATTCTCACAAATTGCTAAAAAGAATTTGACCATATTTGACAGAAAGCTTTTTGGTTTTATACATGTGCTGCCAATCCAGTATTAAATCGGATGGTCTTTGCTTAAAATGTTATTAAAAGCCTTTAAACAAGTTCTCAAAGTTGCAGGAAATTTTATTTGACAGGATTTGAGAGAAAACCAGCAGGAATGAAGCCCTTTCTAACTTTATACAAATTATCTGCTATCCAAAAGCCAAATGCAAGGGAAGTTGACACTGAAATCTCCATTTGTATGATGCTTACTGATGTTAAAGAGTTTTTCTATTTTAAGCAAAAGCTGAACATTTTAAGGCAGATCAATGTCATTTTTAAAAAAAAAACTGAAAGGCCTTCATGTTATGATGGTTTTAAAAAAAAACTGAAAGGCCTTCATGTTATGATGGTTTTTAAAAAAAAACTGAAAGGCCTTCATGTCATGATGGTTTTTTGAAAAAAAACTGAAAGGCCTTCATGTCATGATGGTTTAAAAAGAAACTGAAAGGCCTTCATGTCATGATGGGGTTTTTTTTAAACAGAAAGGCCTTCATGTCATGATGTTTTTTTAAAAAAACCTGAAAGGTCTTCATGTCATGATGGTTTTAAAAAAAACCTGAAAGGCCTTTATGTCATGGTTTAAAAAAAACTAAAAGGCCTTCATGTCATGATGGTTTAAAAAAAAACTGAAAAGCCTTCATGTCATGATGGTTAAAAAAACAACTGAAAGGCCTTCATGTCATGATGTTTTGTTTTTTTAAACTGAAAGGCCTTCATGTCATGATGGTTTAAAAAAAAAAACTGAAAGGCCTTCATGTCATGATGGTTTTAAAAAAACTGAAAGGCCTTCATGTCATGATGTTTTGTTTTTAAACTGAAAGGCCTTCATGTCATGATGGTCTTTTTAAAAAAATGAAAGGCCTTCATGTCATGATGGTTTAGAAAAAAAACTGAAAGGCCTTCATGTCATGATGTTTTGTTTTTAAACTGAAAGGCCTTCATGTCATGATGGTCTTTTTAAAAAAATGAAAGGCCTTCATGTCATGATGGTTTAGAAAAAAAACTGAAAGGCCTTCATGTCATGATGGCTTTTTTTTAACTGAAAGGCCTTCATGTCATGATGGGGTTTTTTTTAAAACTGAAAGGCCTTCATGTCATGATGGGTTTTAAAAAAAAAACACTGAAAGGCCTTCATGTCATGATGGGGTTTAAAAAAAAACTGAAAGGCCTTCATGTCATGATGGTTTCAGTCAAATTTGGTCAAATTTTGTTCACAGATTTTGGGGAAACCATTAAAAGGGTTTTCTTTTTTTGCTGTTTTGGTGACCATATTTGATGGCAGATAATTTGTATAAAGTTAGAAAGAGCTTCATTCCTGCTGGTTTTCTCTCAAATCCGGTCAAATAAAATTTCCTGAAACTTTGAGAACTTGTTGTTTAAAGCTTTTAATAACATTTTAATCAAAGACCACCCTATTTAATACTGGATTGGCAGCACATGTATAAAACTATAAGGCTTTCTGTCAAATCTGGTCAAATTCTGTTCAGCAGATTTTAGCACAGGCTCCTGTGGTGATAAAAGATGCAAAACCTGTCAACATATGATAGAGACCAGGACATTTTCTAGCACAGTGACTAGAGAAAAACTAAACATACATGGTCCAAACAAAACGTGCAAAACAGAGAATGTAATTTATCTCATCACATGTAAGATCTGTAGCCTTCAGTATGTCAGAGAAACTGAAAAGTTACATAAAAGGATCAACATTCATAGATCTGATTGGATGACAAAGAAGCTGTACAGAAGCCCGGTCACAGAACACTTCTCCTACCCTGGCCACACTTTCAGTAATATAACACTTATTGCAGTTGCTAACAACCCCAACTGGAGTTCCGAAACCAGGAAAGAAAAGGAATCTTACTGGATACGCCACCTTAGAACATTGAAACCAAGCGGTTTAAACCAAGAAGACTAGGAAAAGACAGCCATGCACAAATAAAACTATCTTTTGCAGCTGACACATTTTACTTTTGAAAAATTCTCTAAATTTGCTTAATAGCCTACAATTACTACAATAACAATGAATATCCAGGATGTAATTTGTGCTTACATAAATGTACACAAAATACCAGATGTCATTATGGCTCATTGATTTCTAGGTTAATACAAATATTTTCCAGTATCTGCAACAAGCTGATATAAACTAGCTGAAACATAATACATTTAAAGATTTAATTCCTGTAGAAACAGCCATGTAAAGTTTTGCAAACACTACGGTTTTTCTATTTGTTTGTCTTGTCTATGTTTTGTACATGTATATGCCTTTGAAAAAGACTCATTAAGAGTCAAAAGCACTCAGGCTAGTTAGATACTAGTTTTGCACTGTTTGTTGTCAGTTTATTGCATTTATATATATATGTATATGTATATATATATATATATATATATATATATATATATATATATATATATATATATATATATATATATATATATATATATATATATATATATATATATATATATATATATATATATATATATACACATGCATATATCATCATTATCATCATTCCCTTAACCTAAGAGGTCATTGGGGCACCACAGTAGACTTTACAACCAATTCTCTTCATCTTTCCCTGTTCTCTACTGCCCTTTGGGAAATTCCAAATCCCATGCCTGTCCACTCCTTAATGTTGTCTTCCCAGTTTTTCTGTCTACCTCTTCTGTCTACCTCTTCTTCTGCACCCTCACACTGTGCCTTGCAAGATTGTTTTTGCCAGTCCAGATGATCTTGAGACATGACTGTACCACTTCAGTTTGTGCTTTTTTACAGTGGTCAAGAGGTCTTCATAGGATCCGATGGCTCATTGGATCCTGTTGTGGACCTCTTCGTTGGCTACATGGTCAATGTATGAGATGCCCAAGATCTTGCAGTAGCATCTCATTTCAAAGGTTTGAATCCTTCTTTGTAGACCTGATGTGAGCATCCATGTTTCACAAGCATACATAAAGATGGATATGACAATCGAGTGCATCAGCCTTATTTTGGAACCAAAAGCAATGTTGCTATCTTTCCATATTGGTCTCAACCTTGTTATTGCTGTTATTTTCTGGCCAATCCTGCAAAGGAGTTCTGGTCTGGAGACCTCATCTGTGATAATTGATCCCAAGTACTTGAAGCTTGTGACTCTTTCCAGTTTCTGTCCACTGATCGTTATTTCTGCACTGATGCCATTGGTGTTGTTTGCCATCAGTTTGGTTTTTTCTGTGCTAATCTCCATACTGTATGCTGTGGAGGTTGTGTCAAGGTGCTCAACCAAGTCAGCCAGTTCTTTTTCATCTCCTGCTAAACCAACAATATCATCTGCGAAGCAAAGGTTGGTGATTGTTCTTCCTCTGATGCTGACAGTGCCCTTGTGGTCATGCAAGGCATCCTCCATGATCCTTTCCAGGAAAATGTTGAAGACTGTAGGTAACATTATACATCACTGTCTGACTCCAACTGTTGTGCGAAACCAATCTCCTCTGCTGAGAACCAATCTCCATTGATGAGAACAGCGATGGTGGTTTTGTCATAGAGGTGCTCAACAACCTGCATCAGGTCTGAGCTGATGTTATACTTCCTCATTAGTTACCCATAAGGGTCCATGCCACACCCTATCAAAGGCCTTTTTGAAATCTATAAAGACAAGGTATAGATTCTGCTGATGCTGAAGGTATTTCTCGCAAAGGAGTCTGAGATTGAAGAGTTGTTCTGTGGTGCTCCTACCTGCTTGGAAGCCTGTCTACTCTTCAGCAATAATTTTCTCTGCTTGAAGCTTTAGTCTGTTGAGAATTATCATTAACATAACTTGGCTCTCAGGTGACTGATCAAACTGATGGTTCTGCAGTTTTGGCATAGCTGTAGGTTTCCTTTCTTGGGGAGCACAATGACTAAGGATTGAGTCCATGTGATGGGCCATTCTCCTATCTGCCATATCTTGTCACAGATTTTTGTTAGGACTGTGACTATCTCTTCTCCTCCTGCTTGAATGAGCTCTGCTGGTATGTTGTCAATGCTGGCTGACTTTCCTTTCTTTAGTGACCTAACTGCAATTTCTACTTCTTCAAGAAGAATGGGGTTGTCATCAATTTCTTCTGCCTGAGGGCAATTTAGTACTGCTGGATCTCCTTGGGTCTTATGATTGTACAATTCTGAGCAGTATTCTGTCCATCACTTGAGGATCTCTTGATCTTCTGTGAGGCATTTTCCTGATTTGTCTTGGATGATGGTAGTTTTCCCTTGTTTATGGGTTGTGAGATCTTTCACCAGTTGATATGCCATTTTGCTGTCATTTCTACTCATACTGTCTTCAATTTTGCAGCATTGTCTTTCTATCCAGGATTCCTTTGCCTTTTCATGCTTTTCCTGATCATGCGTAATATCAAGCAATGTCTAAACCATTTAAAAGAGAGAATTCAAACCTTGCAATATGATGATGGTGGTATGTGGATATACATAATGGTTTAAAAATTTTGAAAGAGCCGCAAGGGAAGCGGTTTTGGGGGAAACATATAATTGTGGCATATATATATACATGCATATATTAGGGATGTAAAGATAAATTCATATATGCAACTGACTTTTGCCCGTGGGTCTATTCTTACCCCCAGGGACTTAGTCCTGACTCTTAACTTAGAGCTATTGAGACACCCACCTTAGAACCATACTGTATATGTTTTAAGCATGAAAAGACCTATTATACATATAACTGATCTTGGCACCATGGCCTATCCATAAATTCTATGAAAACAGACCCTAGGCCATAAGTTTCAGAATCTTGAGATCCGCACCCTATAACTATCAATGTTCACTTGCAAGGCATTTAATACATATCAAATTGGCTCCTCAGTCTTATCCCCTCCCCCTGTGATTAACTTCTAGGGTCACAGATTTGAGGTGGGGACACAGTGGACAAGCACAGGGATGTATGCTTTAGAAACACTCTAGGTTAAATTATTTATTCACGTTACAATTATGACACTAGGTTTGTGTTCTTTTTCAATCAATAAGATTAGAAATATCAACAAGTTTTAAGAAATAGAAGATCTTACCAATTAAAATTTAAATTTATGGAATGAGTCAAATAATTTGTAACTATTGCACTTCTTAGTGAACAAAACATTAAACTTTCATTTCAAAATGAGTGCTAATGTAGGATTGTGTTTATCATATGATGACCAATATTGATTTTGTTTGACCAAATCATAGAACAGTGTACTAAAATGACCTTGAAATACATTCAGATGCCACTTCCAATTTGCCTTTTGTCTTATCCAGCAAATGACAATATGACATCGTTTGTCATGTAATGGGATGTTATTATGTGTTACATATTGAAAAATTATGATATGGGTATATTAACCTAAATAACACAGTAGTGGTTGAAATACATTAATTAGCCTCTTCTAATTTGCGTTTGTATTAAATGATGTTACGACATCATTTGTGATGTAATATATAATGAGGTGTTATTATATGTGTTCATATTGAAAAATTATTATATGGATATAGTAACATAAATATCACTATAGTCATGTGATAAAATGTTTTTGGCATATGGCAGTATCACACAGTGTCATATATACTTGTGTACAAATTGGATCCAGCTACAAACTGCGTAGACCCAGATTTGCTGTTGAATAATTCACTGAGAGATCTAGGTCCATGCAGTTTGTTAGGTGTGATCAGTAAAACAAACAACATAGACCCTGATCTGCTGGTGCATTGTGCAATGGAAAATCAGGGTCTGTGTTATTTGCAGTTGGACCTGACATATGCTAGTATATAAAATAGTCAAAGCTATTCTGTTATGTAAATTGTACTCTTATCTTTTTGGTTAAAATTATCATTTTATAAATATTCAGTGTTTTATTTCTATATTTTCCACACTCAGTATCCAGAACTTAATTTTTTTTCATCTAGAGCATGTAAAGGTCTTTTACTTTATTTATTGGGAAAGAAAGTGTGGAAATGATTTATAAATATACCAAAATAAAGTCTTATACATATATTTTCATGCATTCTTTTTCTTTCTTTACTATTACACCTATAGAGAAGCAGTTTTTAGCAGCATGGCATTCTCGTCTTTTATATCAACATCATAGATCAATAGTTGACTTGTACCTGTTCACAGTGTATACCTTTACCCAATATTTATGGGCTTGCTTTGAGAAATTTATCCATAATTTTCCCTGTCCCCAAGTCCCTGATCCCTCACCCCTGACAGGAAGGCATGTTTATGAGTTAAGTTACATAATATCTTGCAGTTTTTACCTTTCCTTTCCTGTGAAATGTTACACCTGGTTTAATTGTCAGCATTTTAATCTGAGTACCGGTAGTCATAAAGTGCACACAAGAGAGTGAATGTTCTTGAAATAGAGTACCAAAAATGCACATGGTAAGTACTTTTTCATGTCACGGTTCTATTTAATTGAATTAATCAAGTTAAAGAATAATCTTATGTAATCTTGTGTATTCTAAATATTGTCCAATTTTAATGTTTCTATTTCAACCAGAATTTGAATTTTTGGAAAATTTATAGAACTTTTGAATGACATGAACATGCATCCAGATTTATTCTTTTGCCTGGCATTTATTACTGGTAACATTGTACCAAAATCATGCAACAGGTTCTAAATGGTGATAAATTTTAAAACCTTTAGAAATTTATTTCATAAATGATATATTCCCTGTTTAAAATCAAATTATCAGTTTTAAAATTTGAAGCTTCACTTTAAAGTAAGTTTCTTCCTTTTCAGTTTACTAAAATTTATTTAAATTACTGAGAGATAGGTGTTGATTTTTATAATTGAATATCTCTTTATTAAGATCATCCTTCTATCATTTCATTGTAAGGGGCTGACCATTCCCATAACAGATTATGGACCATAAATATATAAATTCAAGCATGTGAGCAACTATGCATTATTGCATGAGCAAACAAGAATAGAATTTTTTTTAAATGTTAAATAATTATTATTCTGAGAAAGTATATGGCATACAGTAATACTTGTTTTTTATTTTGTTACAATCACTGGATGAGATCTACACAGAGGTCTTAATAGGTTCCTTATTTTGTCTACTAGGAACCTCCATCCCACCCCCCACCCACATCTTTGCCATTCATATGGCCATTGCAACAGCCCTAAATATGTACTGTATATTGTGTATTTATATTGTATATGGTCCTGGAAGATATTTATTTATAAGCAGTTGTTTTTATTTTAGAGTTGAATGATTACAGTAAAGCTTTTCTTGGCATGTAAAGTTCACAATATCTACAAGACATGTTTAGTTATATACAAAGTTATTCACTACACACTGTACAAGCTGGAAATCTCTCACTAGCTAAACCTAACACACAGCAATTCAAGAAGAGTTTTAGATTTTCAAGGCTTCTTGTCAGGAAAAGCTTCATTTTAAATATAAAATAATCAAATTTTCTAATTGCTTTTTGAAGTAAATGCTTTGACTACAGTTTCAATAAGAAATAAGTAATTTTTTTCAAATTGTTTTAAACATTATATATATTGTGCATAAATAGATTCAAGAGAAGACCTCAAGGGGGATAAAATAAATGAAGCATTGCTATTCTCCTTCTTCTTCTTCTCCTTCTTCTTCTTCTTCTTCTTCTTCTTATTATTATTATTATTATTATTATTAAAAGATTGAATCATCAGGATAATTTTAATGATTGTTTTTTTTTTAATTTATCCATAGTGGTATAATATGATGAAAGTGTTTGATGACTTTATAAAATTAATCCTAAAATTTGCTTGATCAGTTTACTTAAGTAAAATGGCATAATTTGAACACAGTACCATTTTAAACCTCCATGTAAACAGTTTCAGTTTTTATACTTAGGCAATGTAGACTTTCTTATGGCATTATTCTCATCAGCATATCCAGCATATCCCAGAATTGCTGGTTCTGATATTTGAGAGTTCTTTGTTTCTTTTCCCTCATGACTAAATAATGAATAAATTGCTATGACAGGGGACTGAGTCACAATGATTTTTGTAAGATTGTGACCTTTTCTATGATGCAAACTTGACCCAAATGTAAAACAAGATGTACAGGCTCTTCTTTCTCCAGTCAAGTGTAATAATGTTGATGAAAAGAAAACAGGAGACAGTGGACATCTTTGCCATAGGGCTGATACTGATTTTATTGAGACAGATTGACCACTGTCAGTTATAAATCAGCCCCATAGTAAATTAAACCTAATTTCCTTTGCTTCTGATTTAGGCTTTTGGATCACCTCCTTCACTGTTTGATCCTACATTGGTCAGTTTTTGATCTTCTATTGGGTCATGGAAATGTGATTATTGCCTTGCTAAAATCAAAAGAAATATATGGGATTCAGACATGAATATCCTAAGAGTATGATATTATTTCTTTTCAAAACCTATAACTGTTGATTGTAGTATCAATTTTAAGTGTAACTAATAACAAGGGGGAGCCAAGGTAGATCAGATGGGTGAGCATCAGACTCATAATTCCAAAGTCACATGTTTGATACCCACCCTGTTGAAAGTGCCATCATAAAGTAATTACTAACTAATCAAAACAATCTAATAACAAAATTATAACTGACTTTATAGATCAATTGTTTATGTAAAATTCCTTAAACAGTCTTTCTCCAGACATCTAAAAGTTCATGAGGATAAAATCACATTTGTTTTTATCAAAGAGGAGTTCCTGTAAATTTTATTCAGGAAACTCAGTGTGTGGGCAAGAAATGTACAACTCCATCATATAAATTAGAGCTGGGTACCACATAAAAATTTTGTATGATTGGTATACTGTGGTATTTCTGAACTTACCGCACTATGTACCATGGTATACTGGAATTATATTAGGGACCAACCGTTTAATATTCCAGGGCAGGGACCTGATGCATATTTCTTATTTTTTTTATATATTTGCATCTGGAAAAAATACCTTGCTCTGATATATAGCAAAATAACAACAAATTATATCCATTATATTATTTGAAGAAAAAAATTGTGTTCAGACAAAAGGAAATAAAATATATCAGCTCAAAAGAAAATTGCAGTCCACCCTCCCAAAAATTAAAATGGTCTGTACCTAGATGGATTTGGTGTGTTAATGTTAATTGTTGTACAAGCTGGAAACTAAACCTGTAACTGAAGTGGGACTATTGAGCTTACACTATAACTGACAACCTGTGAAAGACATCCTGCTGACATTAGAGAACTTGTTGATAACAATAGGAAGTGATGACACTGAAGCCTTCAATTCCCTTGCTACTGTGTTGATACAACAGGCAGGGAAACTTGCAGTGGGATGCCAGCTCTCAAGGAAGATATCTATCAAAGCAGACCAGTAAATATAAAATAAATTTACTCAAAAAAGAGAAAATATTTAGTGGGCTTCAGAAATTATGTAAACTTCAAATTGAAAACAACTTCTATTAGGATGATTCTTAGTTGTACAGAAGAATACATATAATTAGTACATTAACACACACTAGTAAAAAAAAAATCTTTAAATCCAAAATTTTTCATAAAGTTGAATTTGGCCCAAATATCTTTCATAGCATCCTGTCTGAGCACCATATTGGCATATGGCATATGTGACAGTGTCAGATATGTGATCAAAGGATAGTAAATATAATAATTTTGTAATATTCAAATTTATTACAACTGGTTTGTAAAAAGATAAATAATAATTGTTTGCATTATATTCTCATGCTGTTAATATCCTTATATTTGTAACAAGATTACTCTTGACTTTCTGCACATTCCATGTTGACAGAAACTAATGAACTAACAATACAGTGAAAAAATACTGTAGTAGGTACCACAGGAAAAAAATACAGTGGTAAACTGGTATACTGGAAAGCTTGTGCACCTCTAATACAAATATGTGAGAGAATTCACTTATTTATTACCTGATGCAACTGTTGAGCAATACCTTG